>WNWK01028216.1:0-25594 GCA_009830355.1 Cherax destructor | reverse complement strand
AAGCACAGTGTTGTGACGACTGAAGCACATGTTGTGACGGACTAAGCACAGTGTTGTACTGACTGAAGCACATGTTGTCAACTGAAAGCACATTTGTTGTCACTGAAGCACAGTGTTGTGACTGACTGAAGCACATTGTTGGCTGCCCCCCCCCCCCCCCGGGGGGGGGGGGGGGGGGGGGGGGACTGAAGCACATTGTTGTACTGACTAAAACACATTGTTGTACTGACTGAAGCAAAATGTTGTGACTGACTGAAGACAGTGTTTGACTGACTGAGCACAGTGTTGTGACTTACTGAAGCACATGTTGTGACTGACTGAAGCACATTGTTGTGACTGACTGAAGCACAGTGTTGTGACTGACTGAAGCACATTGTTGACTATGAAGCACAGTGGGACTGACTGAAGCACAGTGTTGTGACTGACTGAAGCACAGTGTTGTGACTGACTAAAGTACATTGTTTAACTGACTGAAGCACAGTGTTGTGACTGACTGAAGCACAGTGTTGTGACTGACTGAAGCACATTGTTGTGACTGACTGAAGCACAGTGTTGTTGACTGACTGAAGCACATTGTTGTGACACTGAAGCACAGTGTTGTGACTGACTGAAGCACATTGTTGTGACTGACTGAAGCACATTGTTGGACTGACTGAAGCACATTGTTGTGACTGACTGAAGCACATTGTTGTGACTGACTGAAGCACATTGTTGTACGACTGAAGCACATGTTGTGACTGAATGAAGCACATTGTTGTGACTGACTAAGCACATTTGGTACTGCTGAACATTTGTGACTGACTAGCACATTGTTGTACTGACTGAAGCACATTTTTTGTGACTGACTGAAGATAACATTGTTGTGACTGACTGAACAAGTGTTGTGACTGACTGAAGCACAGTGTTGTGACTGACTGAAGCACAGTGTTGTGACTGACTGAAGCACAGTGTTGTGACTGACTGAAGCACATTGTTGTGACTGACTGAAGCACAGTGTTGTGACTGACTGAAGCACAGTGTTGTGACTGACTGAAGCACAGTGTTGTGACTGACTGAGCACAGTGTTGTGAATGATAGCACAGTGTTGTGACTGACTGAAGCACAGTGTTGTGACTGACTGAAGTACATTGTTGTGACTGACTGAAGCAGTGTTGTGAATGACTGAAACACAGTGTTGTGCCTGACTGAAGCACAGTGTTGTGACTGACTGAAGCAGTGTTTTGACTGACTGAAGTACATTGTTGTGACTGACTGAAGCACAGTGTTGTGACTGACTGAAGCAGTGTTTTGACAGACTGAAGTACATTGTTGTGACTGACTGAAGCACAGTGTTGTGACTGACTGAAGCACAGTGTTGTGACTGACTGAAGCACAGTGTTGTGACTGACTGAAGCACAGTGTTGTGACTGACTGAAGCACAGTGTTGTGACTGACTGATGCACAGTGTTGTGACTGACTGAAGCACAGTGTTGTTACTGACTGAAGCACAGTGTTGTCACTGAAGCACAGTGTTGTGACTGACTGAAGCACATTGTTGTGACTGACTGAAGCACATTGTTGAGGCTGACTGAAGCACATTGTTGTGACTGACTGAAGCACAGTGTTGTGACTGACTAAAGTACATTGTTTAACTGACTGAAGCACAGTGTTGTGACTGACTGAAGCACAGTGTTGTGACTGACTGAAGCACAGTGTTGTGACTGACTGAAGAACAGTGTTGTGACTGACTAAAGTACATTGTTTAACTGACTGAAGCACAGTGTTGTGACTGACTAAAGCACTATGTTGTGACTGACTGAGGCACTATGTTGTGACTGACTGAAGCACAGTGTTGTGACTGACCGAAGCACAGTGTTGTGACTGACTGAAGTACAGTGTTGTGACTGAAGCACAGTGTTGTGACTGACTGAAGTACAGTGTTGTGACTGACTGAAGCACAGTGTTGTGACTGACTGAAGCACAGTGTTGTGACTGACTGAAGCACAGTGTTGTGACTGACTGAAGCACAGTGTTGTGACTGACTGAAGCACAGTGTTGTGACTGACTGAAGTACAGTGTTGTGACTGACTGAAGCACAGTGTTGTGACTGACTGAAGCACAGTGTTGTGACTGACTGAAGCACAGTGTTGTGACTGACTGAAGCACAGTGTTGTGACTGACTGAAGCACAGTGTTGTGACTGACTGAAGCACAGTGTTGTGACTGACTGAAGCACAGTGTTGTAACTGATTGAAGTACAGTGTTGTGACTGACTAAAGTACATTGTTGTGACTGACAGAAGTAGTGTTGTGACTGGCTGAAGTACATTGTTTTGACTGACAGAAGTAGTGTTGTGACTGAGTAAAGTACATTGTTGTGACTGACAGAAGTAGTGTTGTGACTGACTGAAGTACATTGTTTTGACTGACTAAAGTACATTGTTGTAACTGACTGAAGTACAGTGTTGTAACTGACTGAAGTACATTGTTTTGATTGACTAAAGTACATTGTTGTAATTGACTGAAGTACAGTGTTGTAACTGACTGAAGTACATTCTTGTGACTGACTAAAGTACATTGTTGTGACTAACTGAAGCACAGTGTTGTGACTGATTGAAGTATATTGTTGTGACTGACTGAAACACAGTGTTGTGACTGACTGAAACACAGTGTTGTGACTGAAGCACAGCGTTGTGACTGACTGAAGCACAGTGACCTGCGTGAGAGGTTCCAATTATATCTAAGTGATTTGTGCTGTATGTTTATCTCTCACAGAGGCGATTGTTGCCTCACAAACACTTCTGTTTCTACATCACAAACACTGTTTCTACATCACAAACACTGTGTCTACATCACAAACACTGTTTCTACATTACAAACACTGTTTCTACATCACAAGCACTGTTTCTACATCACAAACACTATTTCTACATCACAAACACTGTTTCTACATCACAAACACAGTGTCTACATCACAAACACCGTTTCTACATCACAAACACCGTTTCTACATCACAAACACTGTTTCTACATCACAAACACTGTGTCTACATCACAAACACTGTTTCTACATGACAAACACTGTTTTTTACATCACAAACACTATTTCTACATCACAAACACTGTTTCTATATCACAAACACTGTTTCTACATCACAAACACTGTTTCTACATCACAAACACTGTTTCTACATCACACACTGTTTCTACATCACAAACACTGTTTCTACATCACAAGCACTGTTTCTACATCACAAGCACTGTTTCTACATCACAAGCACTGTTTCTACATCACAAACAGTGCTTCTACATCAAAAACACTGTTTCTACATCAAAAACACTGCTTCTACATCACAAACACTGCTTCTACATCACAAACACTGTTTCTACATCACAACACTGTTTCTACATCACAAGCACTGTTTCTACATCACAAACACTGTTTCTAAATCACAAACACTGTGTCTACATCACAAACACTGTTTCTACATTACAAACACTGTTTCTACATCACAAACACTGTTTCTACATCACAAACACTATTTCTACATCACAAACACTGTTTCTACATCACAAACACAGTGTCTACATCACAAACACCGTTTCTACATCACAAACACCGTTTCTACATCACAAAAACTGTTTTTACATCACAAACACTGTGTCTACATCACAAACACTGTTTCTACATGACAAACACTGTTTCTACATCACAAACACTGTTTCTACATCACAAACACTATTTCTACATCACAAACACTGTTTCTATATCACAAACACTGTTTCTACATCACAAACACTGTTTCTACATCACACACTGTTTCTACATCACAAACACTGTTTCTACATCACAAGCACTGTTTCTACATCACAAGCACTGTTTCTACATCACAAGCACTGTTTCTACATCACAAGCACTGTTTCTACATCACAAACAGTGCTTCTACATCAAAAACACTGTTTCTACATCAAAAACACTGCTTCTACATCACAAACACTGCTTCTACATCACAAACACTGTTTCTACATCACAACACTGTTTCTACATCACAAGCACTGTTTCTACATCACAAACACAGTTTCTACATCACAAGCACTTTTTCTACATTACAAACACTGTGTCTACATCACAAACACTGTTTCTACATCAGAAACACTGTTTCTACATCACAAACACTGTTTCTACATCACAAACACTGTTTCTACATCACAAACACTGTGTCTACATCACAAACACTGTTTCTACATCACAAACACTGTTTCTACATCACAAACACTGTTTCTACATCACAAACACTATTTCTACATCACAAACACTGTTTCTACATCACAACACTGTTTCTACATCACAAGCACTGTTTCTACATCACAAACACTGTTTCTACATCACAAGCACTGTTTCTACATTTGTAAACAGCCTACCCAGAGGCTGTTTCAAACTGCGCGGCACTATGGTGCTGCCCTCTATAGGCCTATCAAGGTCGGGCTGGTCAGCCATGCTTCTCTCTCATTTTACACAGCCTACCTCACTGAAGCAGCATCTCCCCCTACGAACTGGCTCCCGGTCCCCTCGCACTCTGTCCCCGTGTATTCCTACACCTTGCCATTAATAAACTGAGTCTAGTCATCGGCCTGCCCGCACAGCTGGACAGAGGACAGAACAAGCCAACGCTGACACAGGAACTAGAGTCTTCTATATACAGGTTGTCCACAGGGCCAGACGTCAACTTGACTGCACATCCATGAGCGCTGTAGCATCCTCACATCTGCAAACAATGACTGACAGTAGCATTTCCTAAGGTGTGACATTTAACTCAAAAAGGCGATATTGCCCTTGCCTCTATACAGGCTTTACAAGACTCACTGGATGCACATACTCACTATAACATTATTTCCATGGAATTCATTATACTACGGGTACCCTCTAAGAATAAATTTTACGTATTTACATGGTGTTGTCCACCCTGACTCCATTATTTACTAACTATACAATGTGTGCGCATTAATCCCCATTTCTGCAAGCAAACAATTAGCGTAGCTAGCGTAGGAGTCGGACAAGTCAGTAGGTATGTCAATGTCACAGAAATGTACTGCTGTCCGGGGTCTCAGGCCATAAGTATGGAGCCTTACAGGACTGTCATCTGTCGTAGGGATAGCGGGTGAAGAACTAGACGGGTTGTCACTAGTTTGAGTCTGATTGTGGTTTTGCAATGCCCGCGATTCCAGCTCTGCTTCAGCTTGCACATGATCAATATACTTCATGTGGTCAAGGTGAGCTTCTCTGATAGTTCCGGTAGCTATCTCCTTCACCTCGAACTTATTGCCGCGGAGCTGTCGTAGGACACGGTAAGGTCCGGCCGATTTTCTCTTCCCCGACTCACGTAGGGGGAGAGTTTTTTTTCGGCCTGCACCGGCAATTTCCTATTGTAAATGTCAGGTGACCGGAAGCCAGTTTCCCCTGGGTAACCTTGCTTGCTTGTTTACACCTTCGTGCCCGCCAGTATTGTCGTGTCGAGACGACACGCGGTAGGTGGCCGAGCGGATGTAAACAGCCTACCCAGAGGCTGTTTCAAACTGCGCGGCACTATGGTGCTGCCCTCTATAGGCCTATCAAGGTCGGGCTGGTCAGCCATGCTTCTCTCTCATTTTACACAGCCTACCTCACTGAAGCAGCATCTCCCCCTAGGAACTGGCTCCCGGTCCCCTCGCACTCTGTCCCCGTGTATTCCTACACCTTGCCATTAATAAACTGAGTCTAGTCATCGGCCGTATCTCTGCACCTACGCTACCATTCTACTGCCCAAAGTAAGCAGCCAAGAAGTTAGACTTAACACATTACAACCACTGTGTATACATCACAAACACTATTTCTACATCACAAACACTGTTTCTACATCACAAACACTGTTTCAACATCACAAACACTGTGTCTACATCACAAACACTGTTTCTACATCACAAACACTGTTTCTACATCACAAACACTGTTTCTACATCACAAACACTGTTTCTACATCACAAACACTGTTTCTCATCACAAACACTTTCTACATCACAAACACTGTTTCTACATCACACACTGTTTCTCCATCACAAACACTGTTGCTCGTTTCTACATCACAAGCACTGTTTCTACATCACAAGCACTGTTTCTACATCACAAACACTGTTTCTACATCACAACACTGTTTCTCCATCCAAACACTGTTTCTACATCACAAACACTGTTTCTACATCAAAAACACTGCTTCTACATCACAAACACTGCTTCTACATCACAAACACTGTTTCTACATCACAAACACTGTTTCTACATCAAAAACACTGTTTCTGCATCACAAACACTGTTTCTACATCACAAACACTGTTTCTACATCACAAACACTGTTTCTACATCACAAACACTGTTTCTACATCACAAACACTGTTTCTACATCACAAACACTGTTTCTACATCACAAGCACTGTTTCTACATCACAAGCACTGTTTCTTCATCACAAACACTGTTTCTACATCACAAACACTGTTTATACATCACAAGCACTGTTTCTACATCACAAGCACTGTTTCTACATCACAAACACTGTTTCTACATCACAAACACTGTTTCTACATCACAAACACTGTTTCTCCATCACAAGCACTGTTTCTACATCACAAACACTGTTTCTCCATCACAAACACTGTTTCTCCATCACAAACACTTTCTACATCACAAACACTGTTTCTCCATCACAAGCACTGTTTCTCCATCACAAACACTGTTTCTACATCACAAACACTGTTTCTACATCACAAGCACTGTTTCTACATCACAAACACTGTTTCTACATCACAAGCACTGTTTCTCCATCACAAGCACTGTTTCTACATCACAAACACTGTTTCTACATCACAAGCACTGTTTCTCCATCACAAGCACTGTTTCTACATCACAAACACTGTTTCTACATCACAAACACTGTTTCTACATCACAAACACTGTTTCTACATCACAAACACTGTTTCTACATCACAAACACTGTTTCTCCATCACAAGCACTGTTTCTACATCACAAACACTGTTTCTACATCACAAACACTGTTTCTACATCACAAACACTGTTTCTACATCACAAACACTGTTTCTACATCACAAACACTGTTTCTACATCACAAACACTGTTTCTACATCACAAACACTGTTTCTCCATCACAAGCACTGTTTCTACATCACAAACACTGTTTCTCCATCACAAGCACTGTTTCTACATCACAAACACTGTTTCTCCATCACAAGCACTGTTTCTTCATCACAAACACTGTTTCTACATCACAAGCACTGTTTCTACATCACAAGCACTGTTTCTACATCACAAGCAATGTTTCTCCATCACAAGCACTGTTTCTACATCACAAACACTGTTTCTCCATCACAAACACTGTTTCTCCATCACAAGCACTGTTTCTCCATCACAAGCACTGTTTCTACATCACAAACACTGTTTCTCCATCACAAGCACTGTTTCTACATCACAAACACTGTTTCTACATCACAAGCACTGTTTCTCCATCACAAGCACTGTTTCTACATCACAAACACTGTTTCTACATCACAAACACTGTTTCTACATCACAAACACTGTTTCTACATCACAAACACTGTTTCTACATCACAAGCACTGTTTCTACATCACAAACACAGTTTCTACATCACAAACACTGTTTCTACCTCACACTATTATTGCGTCAGACATAAGTGTGTTAGTTAGTTACCATTTTGTCCAAGGCACATGTCGATTAGACACTAGGCCTGTTGTGTGTGTGTGTGTGTGGTTGCAGGGGTCGAGTCACAGCTCCTGGTCCCGCCTCTTCGCTGGTCGGTACTTGGCCCGCTCTCTCCCTGCTCCATGAACTTTGTCCTACCTCTCATGTACTCACCTAATTGTGGTTGCAGGGGTCGAGACTCAGCTCCTGGCCCCTCCTCTTCGCTGTCCACTACTGGGTCTCTGATCCGTGAGCTTTATCATACCTTGTCTTAAAACTATGTATGGTTCCCGCCTCCACTATATCGTTCGCTAGACTATTCCACTTCCTAACTACTCTATGGCTGAAGAAGTGCTTCCTAACATCCCTTTGACTCATTTGAGTCTTCAGCTTCCAGTTGTGTCCCCTTGTTTCTGTGTTCCCTCTCTGGAACATCCTGTCACTATCTACCTTGTCGATTCCCTGCAGTATTTTGTATGTCGTTATCATGTCTCCTCTAACCCTTCTGTTCTCCAGTGTTGTTAGTCCTATTTCCCTCAACCTTTCTTCATATGGCATTCCCCTGAGTTGTGGAACTAGCCTTGTCGCAAACCTTTGCACTTTCTCTAATTTCTTGACGTGCTTGACCAGGTGTGGGTTCCAGACTGGTGCTGCATACTCTAGTATGGGCCTGACGTATACGGTGTACAGTGTCCTGAACGATTCCTTGTTAAGGTAACGGAACGCTAATCTTAGGTTTGCCAGTCGCCCATATGCTGCCGCAGTTATCTGGTTGATGTGTGTTTCCGGAGACGGGCTTGGCGTTATACTCACCCCAAGGTCTTTCTCCTTTGATGAGGTTTGTAGCCTTTGTCCACCTAGTCTGTACTCTGTCAGTGGTCTTCTTTGCCCTTCTCCGATCCTCATGACTTTGCATTTGGTGGGGTTAAATGCGAGAAGCCAGTTGCTAGACCAGATGTCAAGCTTGCCCAAGGTCTCTTTGAAGTCCTGCTTGGTCTTCATCCGATGTGATTTTCCTTATTAATTTCACATCATCTGCGAACAGAGACACTTCTGAGTCTATCCCGTCCGTCATGTCATTCACATATACCAAGAATAGCACTGGTCCTAGGACTGACCCCTGCGGTACACCGCTCGTCACCGGCGCCCACTGTGATACCTCATCACGCACCATGACCCATTGTTGCCTCCCTGTGAGGTATTCCCTGATCCATTCCAGTTATACACGCTTGGTCCTCCAACTTCTTTACTAATCTCATATGAGGAACTGTGTCGAAGGCCTTCCTGCAGTCCAGGAAAATGCAGTCAACCCACCCTTCTCTCTCTTGCCTTACCTCTGTTACTTTATCATGGAACTCCAGGAGGTTTGTTACACAGGATTTGCCTTCCCTGAATCCGTGCTGTGTGGCGTTGATTATCCTGTTCTGCTCCAGATGCTCCACCATTCTTTTCCTGATGATTTTCTCTAGGACTTTGCACACTATACACGTAAGTGACACCGGTCTATAGTTTAGTGCCTCTTTTCTGTCTCCTTTCTTAAAGATGGGGACTACGTTGGTCCTTTTCCATATCTCAGGTAGCTGCCTAGTTTCAAGGGATGTGTTGAATATTATGGTAAGTGGCACACTCAGAACCTTAGCTCCTTCCCGAAGGACCCACGGGGAGATATTGTCCGGACCCATCGCCTTTGAGGTATCAAGTCACTGAGTAACTGCTTCACCTCCTCCCCCTCAGTTGTGTGTATGCCCTCCAGCACTTGACACATCCCTTGTTGGTGACACACCCCATCCTGTTTACCCAGCTGCCTTCCTGCCTCCACTGTGAATACTTCCTTAAACCTTGAGTTGAGCTCCTCACATACCTCTTGATCATTACTTGTGAGTTCCCCATCCTCTCTCCTCAGCCTTATCACCTGGTCCTTGACTGTTGTCTTCCTTCTGATGTGACTGTACATCAGTTTCGGGTCAGACTTGACTTTCGATGCTATGTCATTTTCGTACTGTTTCTGGGCCTCCCTCCGTACCTGTGCATACTCGTTTCTAGCTCTTCGACTAATCTTTTTGTTTACTTGGGTTCTATGCCTTCTGTACCGTTTCCATTCTCTAACACTCCGAGTCTTTGCCTCCCTTCACCTTTGGGTAAACCAGGGGCTCTTTCTGGTCTTCCCATTTAATCTTTTTCCTTTGGGTATAAACCGTTCCTCTGCCTCCTTGCACTTTGTCGCTACATATTCCATCATTTCATTTACTGACTGTCCTTCCATTTCCCTTTCCCACAGAACCTCCTGCAGGAAATTCCTCATACCTGTGTAAAGTCTGGTTTGTCTCTTTCAGCACTGTTTTCCTCTCCACCTGTATCTCTACAATGTACTCAAAGCTCAGCACCATATGGTCGCTGGCTCCCAGGGGGCTCTCGTGTGTTATGTCCTCGATATCCGAGCTGTTCAGGGTGAATACAAGGTCCAGCCTTGCTGGTTCGTCATCTCCTCTCTCTCTGGTCGTGTCCCTGACATGTTGGTGCATCAGGTTTTCCATTACCACGTCCATCATCTTGGCTCTCCAAGTTTCTGGACCCCCACGTGGTTCTTGGTTCTCCCAGTCGATCTCTCTGTGGTTGAAGTCGCCCATGACCAGTAACTTCGCTCTGCTCATGTGCGCTTTTCTTGCCACTTCCGCCAGAGTGTCCACCATTGCTCTACTGTTCTGGTCATATTCCTCTCCTGGCCTCCTGCAGTTCTGTGGTGGGTTATACATCACTTCAATGACTATCTTGTGCTCCCCAGACTGGATGGTACCTACTATAAAGTCCCTTTCTCCACACACTTCCATTCCTTCCATTTCCTTGAATCTCCAATGGTTCCTTACCAGCAGTGCGACCCCTCCTCCTCCCCTGCTCCTTCTATCTTTCCTCAGGATCTGATATCCCTGTGGGAAGATTGCGTCTGTTATTGCCTCGTTTAATTTAGTTTCTGTGACGGCTATGATGTTTGGGGACATTTCACCTATTCTTTCATTCCACTCTTCATAATTATTCGTGATTCCATCCGCATTTGTGTACCAAAGCTTCAGCCTCGTTTCCAATTCCAATACCTGTGTGTGTGTGTGTGTTTGTTTCAGTGACCGTTTGTCAAAGGCATTTATCGATAGAAACTTGGCTTGCTTTTGTGTGTACGAGCGTGTATGTGCATGTGTATTTATGTCTTGTGTACTCACCTAGTTGTGGTTGTAGGGGTCGATTCATAGCTCCTGGCCCCGCCTCTTCACTGGCCATGAGCTTTATCATACCTCTTCTTAAAGCTATGTATGGAACCTGCCTCCACTACATCGCTTCCCAGACTATTCCACTTCCCGACCACTCTGTGACTGAAGAAATACTTCCTAACATCCCTGTGATTCATCTGAGTCTTCAACTTCCAACTGTGACCCCTTGTTGCTGTGTCCCATCTCTGGAACATTCTGTCCCTGTCCACCTTGTCAA
The DNA here is from genome assembly GCA_009830355.1 of Cherax destructor. Taxonomy (NCBI): domain Eukaryota; kingdom Metazoa; phylum Arthropoda; class Malacostraca; order Decapoda; family Parastacidae; genus Cherax; species Cherax destructor. Next base: position 14,393 of record WNWK01028216.1, on the reverse strand, counting down.
TTCCTCTCAGTATCTTATTGTTAGTTAGTTACCATTTTGTCCTAGGCACATGTCAATTAGACACTAGGCCTGTTGTATATATGTGTATGTGTATGTAAGGAAACACTTCGAAATGTTTCTGCCCCACCGGGAATTGAACCCGGCCCTCCGTGCATCAAGCAAGAGCTTTACCCACGTGTGTGTGTGTACTATCTTCACTGCCAGGGATGGTCATGCTCAGCCCATGGACCAGTCAAGGTGTTCCCATACTCAGTCATCCCCCAGAGAGAGAGAGAGAGAGAGAGAGAGAGAGAGAGAGAGAGAGAGAGAGAGAGAGAGAGAGAGAGAGAGAGAAGAGAGAAGAGAGAGAGAGAGAGAGAGAGAGAGAGAAAGAGAGAGAGAGAGAGAGAGAGAGAGAGAGAGAAGAGAGAGAGGAAGAAGAGAGAAAGAGAGAGAGAGAGAGAGGGAGAGAGAGAGGAGAGAGAGAGGAGAGAGAGGAGAGGAGAGAGAGAGAGAGAGAGAGAGAGAAGGGAGAGAGAGAGAGAGAGAGAGAGAGAGAGAGAGAGAGAGAGAGAGAGAGAGGAGAGAGAGAGAGAGAGAGAGAGAGAGAGAGAGAGAGAGAGAGAGAGAGATTATTCAACTGACCTTGAGTGTGTTCTCCCAGAGAGGTATCCGACAGCCGTACCCGAGACAGAGTACCCGACCCAAAGAGAAGCAACGCAGGCATGGTGAGGGATAGAGGTGCCTGGACGGGCTGGTCAAGCATCACGGAGAGGGTTAAGGCTGCCCTGGACGGGCTGGTACAGGTCATGGTGGAAGTATAAGGCGCCCTGGACGGACTAGTCACAGCATCATGGTGCAGGGTATAAGGCTGCCCTGGACGGACTGGTCAGAGTATCATGGTGGTAAGTATAAGGCTGCCCTGGACGGACTAGTCACAGCATCATGGTGCAGGGTATAAGGCTGCCCTGGACGGACTGGTAACAGCATCACGGTGGTAAGTATAAGGCTGCCCTGGACGGCTAGTCACAGCATCATGGTGCAGGGTATAAGGCTGGCCTGGACGGACTAGTCAGAGTATCATGGTGGTAAGTATAAGGCTGCCCTGGACGGACTAGTCACAGCATCAGGGTGCAGGGTATAAGGCTGCCCTGGACGGGCTGGTCAGAGTATCATGGTGGTAAGAATAAGGCTGCCCTGGACGGACTAGTCACAGCATCATGGTGGGTATAAGGCTGCCCTGGACGGACTGGTCACAGCGTCATGGTGGTAAGTATAAGGCTGCCCTGGACGGGCTGGGTCACAGCATCATGGTGCAGGTATAAGGCTGCCCGGACGGACTGGTCAGAGTATCTTTGTGGTAAGATAAGGCCGCCCTGGACGGCTAGTCACAGCATCATGGTGGGAAATAAGGCTGCCCTGGACTGGCTGGTCACAGCTTTCATGGTGGTAAGTATAAGGCTGCCCTGGACGGACTGGTCACACTCATGGTGGGGTATAAGGCTGCCCTGGACGGTCAGGTATCATGGTGGTAAGTATAAGGCTGCCCTGGACGGGCTGGTCACAGCGTCATGGTGGTAAGTATAAGGCTGCCCTGGACGGGCTAGGTCACAGCTCATGGTGAGGGTATAAGGCTTGCCCTGACGGGCTGTCACACTCATGGTGGTAGTATAAGGCCTGCCCTGGACGGCTGGTCACAGGTCATGGTGGTAAGATAAGGCTGCCCTGGACGGACTAGTCACAGCATCATGGTAGATAAGGCTGTCCCTGGACGGGCTGGTCACAGCGTCATGGTGGTAAGTATAAGGCTGCCCTGGACGGACTAGTCACAGCATCATGGTGCAGTATAAGGCTGCCCTGGACGGGCTGGTCAAGTATCATGGTGGTAAGATAAGGCTGCCCTGGACGGACTAGTCACAGCATCATGGTGCAGGGTATAAGGCTGCCCTGGACGGACTGGTCAAGCATCATGGTGGTAAGTATAAGGCTGCCCTGGACGGGACTAGTCACAGCAGTCATGGTGGTGAATAAGGCGCCCTGGACGGGCTAGTCACAGCATCATGTGGTAAGTATAAGGCTGCCCTGGACGGCTAGTCACATCATCATGGTGCAGGGTAAAAGGGCCCGCCCTGGACGGGCTGGTCAGAGTATCATGGTGGTAAGTATAAGGTTCCCTGGACGACTAGTCACAGCATCATGGGTGCAGGGTAAAAGGGCCCTGCCCGGACGGACTGGTAGAGTATCAGGGGGTAGTATAAGGCTGCCCTGGAGGGACTAGTCACAGCATCATGGTGCGGGTATAGGCGCCCTGGAGGGGCTGTCAGAGTATCATGGTGGTAAGTGGCTGCCCTGGACGGACTAGTCACAGCATCATGGTGCAGGGTATGGTGCCCTGGACGGGCTGGTCAAAGTATCATGGTGGTAAGTATAAGGCTGCCCTGGACGGACTAGTCACAGCATCATGGTGGAGGGTATAATGCTGCCTGGACGGACTGGTAACAACATCACTGGTGGTGATAAGGCTGCCCTGGACGGGCTAGTCACAGCATCATGGTGCAGGGTATAAGGCTGCCCTGGACGGGCTGGTCAGAGTCTGGTGCAGGGTATAAGGCTGCCTGGACGGGCTGGTCACAGCATCATGGTGGAGGGTATAAGGCTGCCCTGGACGGGCTGGTCAGAGTATCATGGTGGTAAGATAAGGCTGCCCAGGACGAAGCTGGTCACAGCATCATGGTGAAGAATAAGGCTGCCCTGGACGTGCTGGTCAGCATCATGGGTGGTAAGTATAAGGCTGCCCTGGACGGTTGGTCACAGTATCATGGTGGAGTATAAGGCTGCCCTGGACGGGCTGGTCACACCGTCATGGTGGTAAGAATAAGGCTCCCCTGGAGGGGCTGGTAAAGGGTTTCATGGTGGAAAAGTATAAGGCCCCCCTGGAGGGGCCCGGGTACAGCGTCATGGTGGTAAGTATAAGGCTGCCCTGGACGGGCTGGTCACACCGTCATGGTGGTAAGTATAAGGCTGCCCTGGACGGGCTGGTAAACCCCGTCATGGTGGTAAGTATAAGGCTGCCCGGGCGGGCTGGTCACACCGTCATGGTGGTAAGTATAAGGCTGCCCTGGAGGGGCTGGTCACACCGTCATGGCTTCATTTGGCTTTTAGTCGTTTATCCTCAGTGAATTATGTTAAACTCTGTAGGGAATCCTCTAGGTTTCTCCCTTAAATCTTTCTCTTCCCCCCCTCTCCTTCCTTCTCTTTTTTCCCCCCTTCCCCCCCCTCCCCCTTTTTTCTTCTCTCTCCCCTTCCCTTTCCCCTTCCCCTCTCCCTCCCCCCCCTCTTCTCAAAAGGGCCCCTTCCCCACCCTGGCTTCCTCTCATCTATGTTTCCTGACTTCTCTTTTATTTTTTAAACAGTTTGTCTCTATTGCAGTGAATCCTCTTAGTATTTTTTTATGTCGTGGTCATAGCCCCTGGTCCTCCGGTACTCTAGTTCCTGGAGTCTCTCCTGGTTTGTCCACGAGCCTCACTTCCTGCATCAGTCTTGTTGCAAACCTTTAGAACCTCTTCAGTTTCTTCACATACCTGGTCTTGTAGGTTACAATGTGAACCTCAGGGGGGAACCTCACTGGTTACAACCTCTAACTCAAGCGGTACAGAAAATGTTACAAAACACTGAAGGAATAAAAGCGAGAAAACATTACAAAAATTTTTTGAACCAAGAATTTTGAACCTGTTTTTAAAAAAATTTCTGCACATCAGTCACTGAAGCGTTCTGTCTGGCTGGAGTAGCTTCCCGGGGGTCCCCGCGCCCCCCCGACCTGGTCCTCGACCAGGCCTCCTGGTTGCTGGTCTGATCGATCAATTGTTAGTGCTCCCGCTCACAGTCCAACGTATGCACTACAACCCAGTTGATCAGGAACCCGTTTACTCTTGAAGACAGCCAGGGAGTTTGTTGGTAATGTCGGGCGGCCCCGGTGGCCTGGTGGCTAAACCTCTTCACACACGAAGGGCCCGGGTTCGATTCCCGGCGGGGGGGAACTTTCGACGCGATTCCTTACACCTGTTGTCCTGTTCACCTAGCAGCAAAAGGTACCGGGTGTTAGTCGACTGTTGTGGGTCGCATCCGGGGGGACAAGATTGAGGACCCCAGTGGAAATAAGACAGTCCTCGATGACGCACTTACTTTCTTGGGTTATCCTGGGTGGCTAACCCTCCGGGGTTAAAAACCCGAACAATATCTTGTCTTATCTCCCTTATGCATGATGGGAGGGCGTTGAAGAGTCGTGGTCTCTTTGCACTTACTGAGTTCTCTCTCAGTGTACTCATCCTCCTCTGTTCACTGGAGGTATCCTGCCTCTGCTAAGCCTCTTGTGTTCATAAATATTTTCCGGTGGAGGTTTGATATCAACCCCTCCAGTATCTTCCAGGTGTAGGTTATGATGTATCTTTCTTCCTACGTTCTGTGAGTACAGTTCTCGGGACTTCAACCCTCCCAGTAGTTTAGGTGATTGAGTTATACGATGTGTGAAGTATATTTTCCAGCTCAGTAGACAGCAATATTCCAGCCTAGAGAGAACCAGTGACCTGAAGAGTGTCATCACTGGCTTGGCATCTCTTGTTCTGAAGGTTCTAGTGTTCTGAGTTTGTCTTGTACTCTGATGTTTTTATTTCCTCCATTTTTCCCTTGACGTATTAACTGAAATGAGGGAAGGGCTCGGTCAGTCAGTCATTCCTTCCCTGTCATGATAGGTTGGCTGGGGTAAAAACTGGACCAATCAGACTCGGGGTTCCATGACGCCTTATCATTCCGTACAGCCATTGGTCCAAGTGATTAGCAAATAGTGTTCAGACTTGTGATTTCCTGGTACAAGGCCTCATCCAATTATTTCTAGGCATATGACACTGTATGACCCTTGGGGGGTCCTGCAGCAGCTATATGGGTTCCATGCTGGTGCCAGAGCTCTATGATTAGCATATGTTGTTTAGGGTGAAGCATTCTCTTGAGGTCCCTCAAGGCTGCTCTCTGGTTTCAACTCTTGCGTAGTTGATGTTTTCCTCCGGTGTGTGTGTGTGTGTGTGTGTGTGTGTGTGTGTTGCACTACTGAGTTGCACCTGCGGGGTCGATATCCGCTCCTGGCTCCTCCTCTTAAACCACAGTCGCTGGCATCATTGGTTCCTGGCCTCGTGGGTCCTATCGTACCTACTCTTGAAACTGTGTATTGAGTTTGCCTCTACCACTTCGTCATGACCACTTCGTCATTTGTTCATTCCACTTATTTTTCACCCTGAAGCTGTGTGGGGAGAGAGAGAGAGAGAGAGAGGAGAGGGAGAGGAGAGAGGGGGAGAGAGAGAGAGAGAGAGAGAGAGAGAGAGAGAGAGAGAGAGAGAGAGAGGAAGGAAGGGAGAGGAAGAGAGGAGAGGAGAGGGAGAGGGGGGAGGGGGAGAGGAGAGAGAGAGAGAGAGAGAGAGAGAGAGAGAGAGAGAGAGAGAGAGAGAGAGAGAGAGAGAGAGAGTTAACAACACAGATAAGAACAGTGTTTGGTTGGCCTGAGTATAACAGGTGCCTGGTAACTGGCCGTAACCTGATGCTATATTGTTGACAAGTGGACATTGAACAGGAGGCACAGTGCCGCCCTCTGATACACACACACAGGCGGGACCAGGACCCTTGCATCGACCCTTCTAACCACATACAGGTGAGAAACACACACCTGGCAGGAGATGAGATAATTAAATAACGTATCCTGTACACCTCAAGACGGGCAGTCGTTCTTCAGTGACTATCCTACTTATCCATGCCCTCCAGGGATACCTCCCATGGTAGCATGTTACCGTGATGTGATCTGTGACTTGCTTAAGTGTGATAATGATAAACAGAACTGTGACGAGAACTGTGACGAGAACTGTGACGAGAACTGTGACGAGAACTGTGACGAAAACTGTGACGAGAACTGTGACGAGAACTGTGACGAGAACTGTGATGAGAACTGTGACGAGAACTATGACGAGAACTGTGACGAGAACTGTGACTAGAACTGTGACTAGAACTGTGACTAGAACTGTGACTAGAAATTTGACGAGAACTTTGACGAGAACTGTGACGAGAACTGTGACGAGAACTATGATGAGAACTATGACGAGAAATGTGACGAGAACTGTGACGAGAACTATGACGAGAACTGTGACGAGAACTGTGCCGAGAACTATGACAAGAACTGTGACTCTCGGAACAGCTATCACTATTGAGTGACCTGTCCACCAGAACCTGCAACTCAGCTTACCTGACCTGCCTACGAGACCTGCATCTCAGCTTACCTGACCTGTCTACCAGAACCTGCATCTTAGCTTACCTGACCTGCCTACGAGACCTGCATCTCAGCTTACCTGACCTGCCTACGAGACCTGTCTACGAGAACGTACACTGGAGTCCAGAGACTCCCAGGAGTCTCTGGACTCCAACAAGTTGTCAGGAATGCAATAATTTTAACAGAAGTCCTGGACTTTGGAAGTCAAAAGGACTCCAGGATACTGGGAAAATGACAGGAAGAATTCCAAGCCCTCGAAGCTGGTAAGATTGCAGGTCGTATGAGCTGGCAGGTCTTCAGGCATCTAGGAATTGTGATGCTGCAAGAGTCGGGACCTGACGAGACTCCAGGTCCTGGGAAAATGACAGGACTCCAGGTCCTGGAAGGACTTACAGCCTGGAAGTCACGTTTATCTGAGGAACGAAAATAATGACGAAAGCAGGAGGGAGAGAGAGAGAGAGAGAGAGAGAGAGAGAGAGAGAGAGAGAGAGAGGGCCGGGGGATTCAGGTTCTTCTTCTTAAATTTTTTCTTCAATTTCATTATTTTCATTTTTTTTCCCTTTTAAAAAAGAGAAGAAAAGAAAGATCTTGTTAGTAAGGGACCCCCAGCTCTTGGGTTACTTTACCCCGCCCCCACCCCTTAACAGCCCGTCCCCACCCCTTTAACTAGCCCGTCCCCAGCCCTTAAATAGCCCGTCCCCAGCCCTTAAATAGCCCGTCCCCAGCCCTTTAACTACCCCGTCCCCAGCCCAACTCCCCCGCCCCCACCCTTAACTACCCCGTCCCCACCCCTTAACACCCCCGCCCCACCCCTTTAAAAACCCCGTCCCCAGCCCTTAACTAGTCCGTCCCCAGCCCTTAACAGCCCGTCCCCAGCCCAAATACCCGTCCCCAGCCCTTCCACCCCGTCCCCCCCCCAAGCCCTCCCCAGCTCTTAACCCCCGCCCCCAGCCCTTAACTGCCCGTCCCCGCCCAACTGCCCTCCCCACCCCTTTAACCCCAGCCCGCCCCCGCCCTTTAACTGCCCGCCTCAGCCCTTAACTAGCCCGTCCCCACCCCCAACTGCCCATCCCCAGGCCTTAACTACCCCGTCCCCAGGCCTTAACTAGCCCGTCCCCAGCCCTTAACTCCCCCGCCCCCGGGCCTTAACTACCCCGCCCCCGGGCCCTTAACTCCCCTCCCCAGCCCTTAACGGCCCGTCCCCAGCCCTTAACTGGCCCGTCCCCAGCCCAACTACCCCGCCCTCAGCCAACAGCCCGTCCCCCCCCCAACTACCCCCCGTCCCCAGCCTTAACTGCCGCCCCCGTCTTAACTGCCCGTCCCCACCCCCTTCTGCCCGTCCCCAGCGCTTAACTCCCCGTCCCCACCCCCTTAACTGCCGTCCCAGCCCAACACCCCGTTCCCAGCCCTTAACTAGCCCGCCCCCAGCGCAACCCAGCCCGCCCCCAGCGCTTAACCCCCCCCTCCCCAGCCTTTAACTCCCCCGTCCCCGGCCTTAACTAGCCCCCCCCGCCCCTTAACACCCCGTCCCCAGCGCTTAACAGCCGCCCCCGGGTAACAGCCCGCCCCAGCCCCCCAACTGCCCGTCCCCAGCGCTTAACTCCCCGTCCCCAGCCTTTAGCCCGTCCCCACCCCCAACAGCCCGTCCCCAGCGCTTAATGCCGTCCCCACCCCAACTACCCCGTCCCCAGCGCAAATGCCGCCCCCAAAACCCCGCCCGTCCCACCCTTTAAAACCCCCCCCCAAATTGCCCGTCCCACCCTTCGCCCCCCCGCGCTTAACGGCCGTCCCCAGCAAGGCCCGCCCCACCCCCAACCCCGTCCCCACCCCTTGCCCGCCCCCGGCCTTAACCCCCGTCCCCGCCCAACTGGCCGTCCCCGCCCTTAAACCCCGTCCCCAGCCTTCAGCCCGTCCCCAGCGCTTAACTGCCGTCCCCCGTTTGCCCGTCCCCGCGCAACTGCCCGCCCCCGCCCTTAACTCCCCGTCCCCGCAACTGGCCCGCCCCCACGTTTAACTGGCCGTCCCCACCCAACGCCCCCCCCCGCGCTTAACTGGCCCCAGCGCTTAACGCTCGTCCCCAGCGCAATGGCCCGTCCCCACCCCTTTAACTTTCCCCGTCCCCAGCGCTTAACAGCCGTCCCCAGGAAAGCCCCCCCCAGCCCTTAACTCCCCGTCCCCGGGCCCTTAACTCCCCGCCCCCGCCCTTAACTACCCCGCCCCCAGGCCTTTAGCCCGTCCCCAGCCCAACACCCCGTCCCCAGCACTTCCCCCGTCCCCAGCGCTTAACGCCCGTCCCCAGCGCTTAACTGGCCGTCCCCAGCCCTTAACTCCCCGTCCCCACCCCTTAACTGCCCGTCCCCAGCCCAACTACCCCGTCCCCAGCCAACTAGCCCGTCCCGCGTTTAACTGCCGTCCCCACCCAACTGCCCGTCCCCACCCCCCAACTGCCCGTCCCCAGCCAATACCCCGCGCAACAGCCCGTCCCCGGCAATCCCCGTCCCCGGCAACGCCCGTCCCCAGCGCTTAACTCCCCGTCCCCAGCCCAACAGCCCGTCCCCCCCCCCAACCCCCGTCCCCAGCGCTTAACGCCCGTCCCCAGCGCAACCCCGCCGTCCCCAGCCCAACTGCCCGTCCCCAGCCCTTTACCCCGCCCCCAGCGCTTAACTAGCCCGTCCCCAGCGCTTCGCCCCCCCACCCCTTAACTAGCCCACCCCTCAGCTTCTGGTTTCCCCTTGTGTAAATCTCCCTGACTACTGAACACGTGGGGTGCAGCCGGTACCCCATGACCTCCCAAGTCTCTCGCTCAGTCACACATACAATCTCTCGATCAGGCTGACACCGAAGTCTCCCTGCGACACATACAAGTCTCACATTACTCACTTCGTTACCTAAGGCATACATCCTTCAGGGGAATGAATATGGTAGAAAGTCATCCGTGTGATGGAATACGACGGGAGAACTCTCCTGTGTGGGGAATACGACGGAGAACTCATCCTGTGGAGGGTAGACAAAAGTCTGATAGGAAAAAAAAAAATGAATGCATAAAAGGGAAATAAATATCCATCAAAGTGTGAAGTTTTTAAACGGGTTTTTTTGACTTACAGATACTGACAGGTCTATACGTTAGGGTTTTGCCATTTTGGACCGGGAAGGGCAACCCAAGACTGTAGTAGCCAGAGACTGTAGTAGCCAGAGACTGTAGTAGCCAGAGACTGTAGTAGCCAGAAAACTGTAGTAGCCAGAGACTGTAGTAGCCAGAGACTGTAGCAGCCAGAGACTGTAGTAGCCAGGACTGTGTACCCAGAGACTGGCAGCCAGAGACGGGGTGTAGCCAGAGACTGTAGCAGCCAGAGACTGTAGTGGCCAGAGACTGTAGCAGCCAGGGACTGTGGGCCAGAGACTGTAGCAGCCAGAGACTGTAGTAGCCAGAGACTGTAGTAGCCAGAGACTGTAGCAGCCAGAGCCCGTAGTAGCCAGAGACTGTATTAGCCGGGAGACTGTGGTAGCCAGAGACTGTAGTAGCCAGAGACTGTGGCAGCCAGAGACTGTAGTAGCCAGAGACTGTGGTAGCCAGAGACTGTAGAGCCAGAGACTGAGCAGCCAGAGACTGTAGTGGGCCAGAGACTGTGGTACCCAGAGACTGTAGTGCCAGAGACTGTAGTACCCGGGAGACTGTAGCAGCCAGAGACTGTAGTACCCAGAGACTGTAGTAGCCAGAGACTGTAGTAGCCAGAGACTGTGTACCCAGAGACTGTAGTAGCCAGAGACTGTAGCAGCCAGAGACTGTAGCCCCCAAAAGAGAGTGTAGTACCCAAAAGTGTAGTAGCCAGAGACTGTAGTACCCGGGAGACTGTAGTAGCCAGAGACTGTAGTAGCCAGAGACTGTAGTAGCCAAGACTGTAGTAGCCAGAGACTGTAGTAGCCAGAGAATGTAGTACCCAGAGACTGTGGGCAGCCAGAGACTGTGTAGCCAGAGACTGTAGTACCCAGAGACTGTAGCAGCCAGAGACTGTAGTAGCCAGAGACTGTAGCAGCCGGGAGACTGTAGTAGAGAGACTGTAGTACCCAGAGACTGTAGCACCCAGAGACTGTAGACCCAGAGACAGCAGCCAGAGACTGTAGTACCCAGAGACTGTGGCAGCCAGAGACTGTAGTCCCAGAGACTGTAGAAGCCAGAGACTGTAGTACCCAGAGACTGTAGTACCCAGAGACTGAGCAGCCAGAGACGGGAGGGGCCCAGAGACTGTAGAGCCAGAGACGGGGTCCCGGGTTTTAGAAAACTGTAGTAGCCAGAGACTGTAGTAGCCAGAGACTGTAGAGCCAGAGACTGTAGTACCCAGAGATTAGCAGCCAGAGACTGTATTCAACAAGCACACGGGATCTTGAACTTGTAAACCGGAAAGTGACTGTGGCAGCTGTGATGCTGGCGAAAAGAAGCATGGAGGGAATTTCTTGAAGTCCATGCTGTCTTCGAACTCAAGTCTTGACTGTGGACTCAGGGAAGAAGAGATAGCAGAGCTGGAACAGATAAAGCATCATTCATGGCCAACATTGAGCCAATAAAGCATTTAAATTACTGGAACCCTCAGAGTCTTAGATATGTGCTCGCTGGAACGGCGGAGAAAGAAATACATGATAATACATACCTGGAAGGTAATAGGGGGCTTATTTCCCTAATCTACACACTGCTATAACAACATACTGGAGTGAGAGATATTGGAGGAGTGTAAAATAAACCCAGTGAAAGGCAGGGACGCCGTGTGACAAAAAGGGGAAAATTGCATCAACAGTCCGTGGTTTCAGACTTTTTATCATCTTACGAGAAGATATCAGAAACACTACTGGGACTAGTATAGACGTCTTCAGAAAAAACTCGACAATTTCCTCTACCATGTCCAGAAAAACCAGGTTGTGGTGTAATATAAGGGACAGCAGGCCTCAACAACCTGGTTGACCAGGCAGGCACCAGACAAGCCTGACCCAGGGCAGAGCTCGGGGAAATATTACCTGGAGTATACCTGGAGAGAGTTCCGGGTCCCAAAGCCCCCGCGGCCGGTCTGTGACCAGGCCTCATGTTGGATCAGAGCCTGATCAACCAGGATGTTACTGCTGGCCCCCGCAGTCCAACGTAAGAACCACAGCCGGCTGGTCAGGCCTGACTTTAGGTCCCTGTCTGTGTTGAAGACCCGGGGGTTTGTTGGAAACCCCCCTGATGTATGCTGGGAGGCGTTGAAAGTCTTGGGCCCCTGACCTTATTGTGTTGTCCTCAACGTGCTAGTGGCACCCTGCTCTTCTTTGGGGGGGATGTTCATCCCCTGCGAGTTTTTTGCTTTCGTGGGGAGTGACTTCGGTACGTTTGGTACTAACCTGAAAATTTTTCCACATGTATATAAAATGTATCTCCCCCTCGTTCCAGGAGTCGTTTAGGAACTTCAAGCGTTCCCGTTTGGGTGGTTTATCGGTTATGTGGGGCCGTAAAGGGTTTCTCTGACATTTTCAGGTCAAAATTTCACCCGCCTTAAAAGGTGCAGTTAGTGTGCAGCAATTTGCAGCACCCTTTGATAGAACAAGCACCTGAAAAGTTCAACATGGGTTTGCATCCGGGTTTTTGAAGGTTCTCATTATCCATCCTGTTTTTCTAGCAGATGCGTTGCTCGGGAGGTCTCTGAAGGTAAATCCCACATGATCACCCCCAGGTCTTTAACATTAGTTTTCCTCTATTGTGTGGTTGGAATTTTTTTTGATCGATGAGTTTTTAAATTTCCTCACTTTTTCCCGTATCTGAGTAATTAAAATTTTACATTGAATTTCATATTTTTTTCTGCAGCCCATTTAAAGATTTGGTTGATTTGTTGGAGTCTTGCAGTGTCTTCAATGGTGGACACTGTCATGCAGTTGGGGGCATCTGCAAAAAACCTCGAAACCCTTCAAAGGTATACCAGGATATTGGTCTGGAACCGGGCCACAGGGACTGTGACCTCCGGAAGTGACTACAGGTAACATTCAGGTAACCTACGGGAACCTACAGGTAACCTGCAGGTTAGGTTAAGCTAAGATGAAGTCAAACATTAAATCGATCAATAATGAAAGTCACACAAGCAGGTAGCAATTATCTTTCAGAAGATATCTTTCTCGGGGAACACGTAAAAAACCAGCGAGAACACGAACAAAAAAGGGGAACATGTAACCCAAAAACCAGGAGAACAAACCAAAAACCAGAACAGTGCCAGTGGTTTCCGACTGTCTTGAGTTAGGTCAAAAAGACTTTGTACGTACTAGGGGGAGATGATGGGGAAGATTGTTTTTCTGGGGCAGGGGGGAATGGAAGTCGAGCAAGATAGGTAAAGATTTTGGGGTTTTGGGTTTTGGTGGAAAGACTGAAAAAATATGACATTTATGTGTGATGGATTTGATTTTTCCCAGAGGAACGAGCTTGTAATGCAGTGCCACTGTGTTGTGACAGTAGTGGGCAGGGCCCGCGGGGAAGTAATGGGCAGTGCCAGTCGTGTTGTGAAGTAATGGGCAGTGCCATGTTTTGTACAGTAAAGGGAGGGCCAGTGTGTTGTGACAGTAATGGGCAGTGCCAGTCGGGGACAGAAAGGGCAGTGCCAGTCGTGTTGTGACAGTAATGGGCAATTGCCAGTCGTGGGAGTGTCCCAGCTCGACCCCGCGCACCAGCTCACACCCTGAGGCCCGGGAATCAAATCTCCCCCAGACGGCGGGAAAAACATTATGGACGTTTTTCCATAAGACACCTGCTGTCCAGTTCACCCATCAATATAAAATGGGTACCTGGGTGTTAGTCGACTGGTGTGGGTCGCATCCTGGGAAAAAAATTTTAAATTTGCCCGAAATGCTCATTAACAAAACTTTCTATATATAGTATGTTTGATGTCAGCAGGCCTGTATCCCTTGTACATGTACCTACCTGCAAAAATTTTATTATTATTATTATTAGTATTAGTAGTAGTATTTAATATTAACATACAATATTGGTAATGGGCAGTACTACTCGTGTTGTGGTGAAATAACTTGGTAAAACAGCTAATCCGGGAACGATGTCAGAGGTTACGAACCTCTGAATGCTTCTTTCAGACGGGTTATAAACCTGACCACACGAGTCGTTGAGCCGGTGGACCCCCCAGACTGCCCATGGAGAGGCTGAGAGGCCCATGACAACCCCCCCCCATGTTGTGTCAAACGTTCACCCGGGCCCCAAGGGGCACGGGCCCCAGGTGATGTTTTCACTTTCAATTTATAAGCTGTAACTTTCATTTCCACACCAATTTTCTTCAACGTCTGCAACTGCTCCCCAGGATAACAATGGTGCACGTTAGCCCCATCCCTTCCTGGGTGCTCCACCTGACTCCCACCATCCTACCTATAACCTGGCTCCTACATGCCCTCTACCGTCTTCACCTCCTTTTTCCTGATTCTGGAGGAGAGAGAAACTGCCTACAGGAGACCAGAAACAGAGCTGGTCGACAAAATATAAAATTACACACACACACACACACACACACACAACACACACACACACACACACACACACAAAAACACACACACACACAACACACACACACACAACACACACACAAAACACACACACAAACACACACACACACAGGGGGCCCGGAGCTGAGTCCGACCCTGCAACCACAATTAGGGGAGTACACATTGTTCCCGGGGTTTCCCCAGCAAGGGAAAGTTATGAAGTTTGGGGAAGGACTAAGAAGACCTCGGGGAGTACAGCCTTAATGTCAAAGGCTACAAAACTCACTAAGGAAAAAAACCTGGGGTGAACATCATACCGAACAAATCTCCAGGGAAACAACCCAAAAAATGTGTAGCATATGGGCGTCAAAACCCAAGAATAGCGTTTCGACACCTCAGTAAAGAGTCGTTCACGACCAAACCGTGTACGCCAGGCCCATATTGGAGTTTAGACCAAGGAACCCACACCCGGTTTAAAAAGCAAGAAAAAAAAATTGCAAAAAGGGTTGCTACAAGAATCCCGAGCTGAGGGGTATGTCCTACGAGGAGAGGTTGGGGAAAACAACCTGAAAATAGGCAGGAGAGATAGGAGGACAATAACGACAAAAAAATAAAA
>WNWK01028215.1:0-25594 GCA_009830355.1 Cherax destructor | reverse complement strand
AATATGGAAATTCTTGGGGGGTTTTAGTGTTTATTTTTTTTTATTTTTGTTATCCCTTTGTAAGGTACTATTTGGGTTTATTGCTAGTATAAAAATTGTAAGTTTTTAAAAAAAAAAAAAAAAAAAAAAATTGTATTGCGCAATTTGTTAAAATCAGTAAATTTTTTTTTTCGCAGTTGTTTGTTGGTCAATCTTATTGAAATTTTCCCATATTTTTCTACATAGTATATGCTTCTAAACGTACACCAAAAATAAAAGCAATTTGGAAAAAAAAAAGAATTTGAACAAGTGCCCCATATAGGTTGAGCCTATATAGTTTAATATTTACTATTAAATAAAAATGAATGTTTTTCCCAAAAATATTTAAAATTGATAAAATCAAGAATTAATACGCAATTTCTTCTTCTTCTTCTTAGTATAATATAAAGTTTAATATTATTAAATAAAAACACTTTATATAATTTTTTTTTTTTTTAAACATCAAAAAATTTTTTCAAAGAATTAATGACAAAAATAATGCTTTTAATATTAGTATGTTAAGTTAATCATTTTATTTCACTGTAATGAAAATTTACAATATATTATAAAAAAAAACGTAAGATTCACAAATAGTTTACCATCGACGGCAATATTCAACTCATGACGTCAAAAAAAAAGAATAAGGTGAACGTCGTCGTAAGCTCCTCTTTTTTTATATGTGCTGGTTGTGTGTGTAATGAAACAGTAAACCCGGTGGGTCACCATATAGCATTAAGTCTGTGCCCACCCGGGGGGACACCACTCCCACGAGCCCCCCTGGGGCGGGGAAGGTGCCAGAGCCAGAGCTTGCTACTCCTGCAGTCAAAACTGCCATACCCACGAGTCCTCCTGGGGCGGGGAAGAGGGAAACCAGAGGCCTAGCTTCTCCCTACGACCCCCTGGGGGCAGAGGGGTGGCTAGGCCGGGGGACAGTTGGTTACAACGATGAGAAGGTACTTGTACCCCCCCCATGACAGACAAAGGTCCAGACACCCCAAGACAGGGAGCCAAGGCTGGGAAAAGACCCGGGGCCGGTAGAGTCCCGGGGAAGGCCTCGGTCAGATGACCAAAAGCTCCAGCTGGGGTCATCATACTACAAAGACTCCATCTAGGAAACACTCGTCCTCTTCCTGACAAACATAAAACTTACCTACTAATAATAATCCTCGAGGTATCAAGCATTTTTCCTTTGTGATCTTTTATATGACCTTGTTTATTTCCATTGTTTATGGAACAACTAAGGATGTTTTTCAGTGTATGACTAAATACTTCGGGTTTATGACTAAATACTTCAGGTGTATGACTAAATACTTCAGGTGTATGACTAAATACTTCAGGTGTATGACAAAAAACTTCAGGTGTATGACTAAATATTCAGGTGTATGACTAAAATTCAGGTGTATGACTAAATATTTCAGGTGTATGACTAAATACTTCAGGTGTATGACTAAATACTTAGGTGTAGACTAAATACTCAGGTGTATGACCAAAATTTCCTGAATAACTAAATACTTCCAGTGTATGACTAAATACTTCCAGTGTATGACTAAATACTTCCAGTGTATGATACGGAAATGTGTGGGATGTTTAAACTTATTCCTCTCAGTTTTTACACAGGAAGATACTAGCGATATTCCAGAAATAAAAAATTTTTAGAACAGGACGATAGTAAACTATGCATGATCAAGGCACAAGTGACATGGCCCTTTAGAAAAATAGATAAATTAAAACCAAAAAACCCCCCGGCCCTGATGAATTTATGCAAGGGTTCTAAAGGAATGAAAGAGGAGCTTTGCAAACCTATATCCCCAAATGGCATGGTGGATAAGTGGAAATGGAAAAATTTAAAACCTATTTTCAAAGCAGGAGACAGGTCCTTAGCCAACTATAGCCCAAAAGCCAATTCCAAAACCCCAATCAACACCTCCTCCTATTATTGCATAAGGGACACCATGCCCACCCTTCTATGGCTCTATTTCACGAGCCCCCGGGGGGAAATAAACCGGGGGCCCAGCGTCTCCCCCGGCCCCGGAGGGCGGGGAATGGTAGGCCTAGGGGCAGTTGGCTTAAGAAGGAGGACTTGCCTCCTCCCATGGTAGACATAGGTCTGAGACACTCCCTGTCAAGGCCGGGTCACTATCTGGAAAAGACCAGGGAGGGGGGTACCGAGAATCAACAACAACCCCCGGGGAGAGTAAAAAATAATAAAAAAATGTTGAAAAATGGTTTGTTGACAGAAAATATTTAAAATCTGGCAACATTTTGGCGAAAATCCCATTGTAATACGATGTTTCAACGCAAATTGTAGCTATTTGAACATGTTTGGTGACGATCAACGGAGGTGAATTTTTGTTTTTTTTTTTTTTTTTCTATTTTTCTTTCTAATAAACAAATTTACCAGTGAACATTATTAATGTGCGAGGAGCCGGAGGAGGCAGGAACAATGAATTGCTTTGCCAGCAGTCTGCTCGTGGGCCACAATATATCTTATACTGGCGGTTTTGTTACTAATAAAATTTACCTGCTTATACCATTTATTCAATAATGATAGCAGACATAAGATAAATAAGGTAAAAGCATAATAAAGACGGCCAAAATAATATTATAGGGCAAAAGCTCTTGCTTCGCACGGTGAGGGTCCGGGTTCAATCCCAGTGAGGGTAAAAACATCAGACGTGTTTCCGTACACCAGTTGTTTATGTTCATTGTTGTTGGAGATTGCCGGTATATTTCGCCGGCCCGGCCCTTTTCCAAGTGGTGGCCCGGCCTTGGCTCCTTCTCGAGTATCTCAGACTAATGTCTGCCATGGGGAGGTGCAAGTACCTCATCTCCTGGACCAACTGTCCCCCAGGCTTAGCCCCATTCCCCGCCCTCACGGGGCTTGTAGGGAGAAGCTGGCCCCTCTGGTCTGCCATCGTCCCAGCCCCAAGGAAGCTCGAGGGAATGGCACTCTTGTGAGCTGCAGGTAGAAGCAAGCTCTGGCTATCTCCTCCCCGTCTATGTTCACCCATCAGTAAAATGGGTACCTGGGTGTTAGTGGATCGGTGTGAGTCGCATCCTGGGACTAAACTGACATAATTTGTCGAAATGCTCTGCATAACAAGCGGTTTTCTATATAGTAGTATGTCATTGATACCAGCTATGGTTTGTATACCTTGACATGTACTTGTAGTAAATGAAGATATTATTTATTATTTATTTGAGGGTGCTACTACATAATGTAGTAGACACTTCCACTCAGGACAGCCCACACGGGAGGTACTCCAAAACATGAGAAGGGAATTAATAACCCTAATCACCCAGCACAAAAGAGAAATATGGAAATACCTTGTGCTTCAAGCTAACCAGTATAAGCACCGTCCAGAACAATTCTGGAGTAAGATCCGTAGGCTACTGGGGGCTAAACACTCGCCCACACAGCACCTTACACACTGCTTCACCGAAGAGGACGGTGAGGAAGTGACTACCTTGCTCGATGACCCACAAGACCAAGCTAACTTGATGGTGAAGTGTGGGAGAAAATTCTCCCACACAACGACAGCAGAAGATTTAACAATAACCACTACCTGTGGGTCAACCAATGGCGGGACGAGAACTGGGAAGACTTCACCCAATACCATTAATTGATACATCTTCTCGAAAGCGAGCACCCTCTCACTAGGCCAATTACCCTCAGGGAAATGACTGAAGTCATTGGCCGAATGTTAAATGACTTCTTCTCAACCATAGGATCAAATTTTGCCAGTAAAATCCCAGGTACCAAAGCCCAAGTAAGTGATTACTTAGATGGAAATTTCCCAACCTCCTTCTATCTTGCACCTACCGAACCCACTGAAGTCACCATGATTACTTAAGAATAAATCAGGAATCTGTCTCAAGTCCCACCACTATTGTACAAACGAGCGGCTCATATCCTTTCACCTGCTATTTCACTACTTTTTAACAAATCACTAGAAATTAGCTCTTTCCCGGCACCCCTCAAGACAGCAAGGGTTACACCAATTCTCAAAGGTGGTGACCCCACAGATGTAAATAACTACAGGACAATCTCAAACTTACCTTGCTATCCAAAATCTTTAGAAACTCGTGCAGATATTATATTCGTTTATTACAGTACAAAGCATACTCAACCACTGCCAATTTGGCTTTAGAAAAAACAAAAACACAAACGATGCAATTGTAAAAATGCTGGACCTACTTTACACAACACTGGGAAATAAGGAATATCCGTTAGGACTCTTTATTGACCTAAGGAAAGCTTTTGATACAGTAGACCATGGCATCCTACTCCAAAAACTTGACCATTATGGTATAAGAGGCCATGCGCTTATATATTTTAAATATAAGGATATGTTATAAATGGGTGTCTTGGAGGCGTGGTTGAAATGATAAGGCCTTTGGACGCTTGTTACTTTATTAATATAAAGTGCGGGGTAACAGGCTGCGTGTCTGTGGGCATGGCCCGGCAGGCCCACACCTTGCGAGGGAGGAGAGCGAGTTAGGCCTGTTGACTGACTGATATCTGGGCACCAAGTGAGGAGAGGCAGGGTGAGGCAGACTCATGTGGGTATGCCTACAGACTTGCCCTCTGGCAGAAACTATGGGAACTAGCATTGCGCGAAATATGAACTCAGCTGGCAGACAGCATGGGCTGTCTATGCAGACAGTCAGGGTGTCTACATCGCTCGGTCATGCACCCATGGTCGTCCCGACCATGAATGGCAGTAAAAAAAAACTCGGGTCTCTCTCTCGCAAGAACAGGACACAGAACACGAAAGAAAAATACATATATACATAAACATATGGACATGGGAAAAAAAACTTCCTCCAGAGAGGGAAGAAAAAAAAGGTGTGCTTCGTGGTCTAAGTCAGTGAGCGTCGATACAGCACTGCACGCCTTCCTGCGTCACGGGAGACAGCTGTGGTTGAGCTGTGACGTAACAGGGTACGGTCTCTTCTGGGAGGTGAAGCAGACATCGTAGTAGTCGCTGCAGGTTTCACTCAACCTGGGGCACAACCTGCTGGTGCCCTCGAGTGAGGCGTCGTCAGTAGTCGCAACAGGACAGGACTGGCAAGCGACTCAGGACATTCCTCGACTGGTACTGTCGCTGGAGCTGTCGCTGCTGGCGAGTGTGGAGTGAGTCGTGACAGGGACGACTCGGCTAAACATCTGGAGGTCGTAACAGCATACACCATACTGCAGTGAGTGGGCTAGCAGTCAAAGTGACATCATCTTTGTGCAGGCTGCTCACTGAAGCTGTGACACGAGGCTGACAGTCGCCTGCCGACAGGCTTGACTGCGGCTCGACGAGTGTCATCTCTCGACAGTTGAGTTACAGCAGAAGGATGTCTAAGCGTCCCCAGACGGGTCTACATATAACTGAACTGACGGTCTTGGAGGTGAAGTGGAACGGTCTCGATGGGAGAATCGTCGCGGGTACGATTCACCAAAGGCATCTACGAGCGGCGAACAATAAGAGCTTTCTGTACAGGGCGCTCGGACGCTCGTAACTGACGCCTGGACTTGACAAATGTCAGCTGTCAAGCGCGCGGGGCGCTGGTCACACACGGGTGACAAAGTAACACACAGGTGCTACATAGGACACACGAGAAACTGCACACATACTACACATGTGGTACAACATAGCTTACAGATGCTTTTCTGTGTAAAAATCGACGCAAGCAATACACGAACATGTGAGAACACTGACTGAGAGAATTAATGAACACTCGACTTATATCTTCTCTCAAACTTCTCGACAATAATGAAAATAAAATGCTCACTGTGAAACTAGAACACTTGGGACATCATGTGGGTGATGTCAGGCGTGACGTCGTGATGGATGTCATGGGGTGACATCGCGAGTGACTTCAGTGGAGTCGGGCAGCATCGTGGTGACGTCATGGGTTGATGCGGCAGCAGACCACAGCATGTGGGTTGGTAACCCACATGGCTTTGCGATCACCCCACGTGGCTTGCTGATCCACGTGGCTTGGAGATCCACGTGGCTTGGAGATCCACGTGGCTTGGAGATCCATGTGGCTTGCTGATCCACGTGGCTTGCTGATCCACTGTGGCTTTGACCCGTGGTTTGATCCACGTGGCTTGCTGAT
The DNA here is from genome assembly GCA_009830355.1 of Cherax destructor. NCBI lineage: Eukaryota > Metazoa > Arthropoda > Malacostraca > Decapoda > Parastacidae > Cherax > Cherax destructor. The sequence continues at coordinate 19,462 of WNWK01028215.1, read as the reverse complement.
CCACGTGGCTTGCTGATCCACGTGGCTTGTAGATCATCCCACGTGGCTTGGTCACACGTGGCTTCGAGTGGCCTCGACACTCGGATACACAGTTCTGGCAAGAATTCACAAGGAAATTCACAGAAAACAGCAGAGAGGGAGTGGGCAGTGAGTGGTGAGTGTGTGGCGGCGTGAGTGTTTGGGTGAGAGGCGAGGGACCCGGCCGTCCCCACCTACCCCCAAACTCGGAGAGGAACACTCACACTAGACGCTGAAATCACCACAACTCACCTCTGATGCTGAATGAGCCGTGCTGAGCTGACAACAGCAGCAGAACATGCTTGAAAGGCTGAGCACGTGACTGAGAAACAGCGTGGGACGCTGTGCGTAGAGTCAGTGACGCCATTTCTCGGAGAATTAGGCAAATTTCGTCCTGAATCCTTCATGTACCTGTGTCTGGAGGCTGAGATTTGCAGACACGACATCGGGATAACTCGTTGTGTGGGCTGATGAAATGAAGACAAACTTCATTCCTCTTCCTTCCCTCTCGGGCAAACATAACTGCTGCGAGGCACCGCTGTCACCACGCAGACAGTCAGGCTGTCTACATAAATCCTATCTTACTAACAGGTATCAATACGTCACCATTAAAGACACAACCTCATCTACACGACCACTTGATACTGGAGTACCACAGGAAGTGTCCTTGGTCCCGTGCTCTTCCTCTTATACATCAATGATCTTCCCAATGTATCACAACACCTGAAAAATTCTCTTTGCTGACGATACGACTCATGTCATCTCCCACCCAAATCTTCCCTCACTCAACACCATTGTTAATGAAGAGCTACTAAAAATATCAACCTGGATGACAGCCAACAAACTTACACTTAACACTGGCAAAACCTTCTACATTATGTTTGGTAACAGAACAGGTGTTGCACAACTGAACATAATGATTGACAACACTCCTATTGCTAAAGACAATGAGGGCAAATTCCTGGGCCTTCACCTTGACAGCAACCTGAATTTCAGCACCCATATCCAACACATAGCAAAAAAAGTATCCAAAACGGTTGGGATCCTCTCTAAGATACGTTACTATGTACCGCAATCAGCCCTACTCACACTATACTATTCACTCATCTATCCCTACCTCACCTATGCCATATGTGCTTGGGGATCAACAGCAACAACCCACCTAAAACCAATAATAACTCAAAAAGCCGCAGTAAGAATTACCACGCAATCCAATCCCAGACAACACACCTCTTCACTCTTTAAAGACCTAAATTTATTCACTATTCAGAACATCCACACTTACTACTGTGCAACCTACATGTACAGAACTATCAATTCCAATATTTACCCTGAACTAAAACGCTTTCTTGATAGTTGTGACAGGACCCATAGGCACAATACCAGTCTATACAAACGTTCAATGTACATTAAAGGGCCTAAAATCTGGAACTCCCTACCTGAAAACTCCAAAACTGCAGACTCAGCCACCATTTTCAACACTATCATCAAAAAACATCTTATCTCACTAACACACCCCACCATCACCTAAACACATACATGAAAACCACCTATTCATGCACACACACACACACACACACACACACACACACACACATCCTCCTCATCTACACCAACACTGACCCAAAGGACAGTAAACATAAAATCCCGAATATAGCTATTGTCTAATAAATCTCAAACTAGTCTTAAGTTTGCCTGATATACTCCAATATTGGAGCTTTAATAGAAATTATGTAACATCCCAAGACAAAACCATTTTCATTACGAATTTTACAAATTGTTATAATCTAAATATTCTGAACTACCTCACTATTGTAAATCTATTTAATCATTTGTAATGTAGATTAAGAACTAGTATTAGTCTGCCTGAAATACCTAGCATGCCCAGGCATACTAGGCATGCTAGTGGCCATCTTTGTAATTATTGTCTTATAAATGTAAACCACACATTGTAATCTTTACAGAGAAATAAAAAATCTGAATCTGAATGAGAAATAAGGCCCCTGGCCCTTCAGTCTTAACAGTAAAACAACTCAAGTACCTACCCCGTAACTGCAAGATGTCTCTGTTAAACGTCTTTAATGCTGTCCTGGCGTCTGGCCACTTCCCTATAACATACAAGACAGCAAGGATGATCTTCATCGCAAAACCCAACAAGGACAACCGTAAACCAGAAAACTACAGACCGATCTCCCTACTCGAAGTCACTGGCAAAGTCTTCGAAAAAATCATATCCAACAGACTGAACTACTACATGGAATTCAATCACCTCTTCACCGAAAAGCAGTATGGCTTCAGGTTCCACCGCGGAACGCAGCATGCTATCAACATCATCTTTGATGCTGTGGATAGCCTGAGGAAACAAGGAAACCTGGCCCTAATTGCAACTAGGGGCGTTCACAAAGCCTTCGACAGCCTATGGCACGATGGGCTTATATTCAAACTTGCCGACCTACCAGACCACAATTGGACCTTTCTCAGGCTCATATTTAATTTCCTAACAGGCAGAAGCATCATCCCCAACTTCAATGGCAAAACAGCAGTACCATTCACTTCGACAGCTGGAGTACCACAAGGCTCATGCCTAAGCCCCATACTCTTCAATATATATGTTAACGACCTCCCACAACCTGAACACAATGATACCATCATCTCCCAATTTGCAGACTATGTTATCCATGTAGTATCTTCCACCCCCATATCAGGTGCATCCAAGCACAGAAGAGTAATAGAAAAAATGAATGAGGAATTACGAAGAACAGCTAACTGGGAGAAAAAATGGAGAATCACAACCCAGAAAAAGTCCTCATCAGCACCATCGGCTGCCTCCCATCTACCATAGAAGACAAAGGAGATATCTCCATAAGAGGTTCACGTGTCTCTATCAGAAATCCAAACATGATCCTGGGATACGAGATCGACAGATTGCTTCACTCCACTTCTCACGTCACCAAAAAAGTGAACCTAGCTAAAGCCGCCTCGGCCAACTATTCAGATTCAAAGAAGCACCTCCCCACATCAAGAAGCACCTCAATAAGAACATAAGAGAAAAGGAACACTGCAGCAGGCCTACTGACCCATGCGAGGCAAGTCCATCACTCCCCGGCTTAGACCCGACCACCTTGAGTTAACCCTCTCCAGGTAAACTCCAAGTAGTCAGGTCACTTCCACATTAAGGAATTAGTTCGGCATCTGACCTAGTAGCACAAGCTAGTCAGGTCCAACTCACACCCACCCACACCCACTCATGTATTTATTTAACCTATTTTTAAAACTACACAACGTCCCAGCCCATATGACGGTACTCGGGAGTTTGTTCCACTCATCCACAACTCTATTACCAAACCAGTGCTTTCCTATATCCTTCCTGAATCTGAATTTTTCCAACTTGAAACCATTGCTGCGAGTCCTGTCTTGGCTGGATATTTTTAGCACGCTATTTACATCCCCTTTATTTATTCCTGTTTTCCATTTATACACCTCAATCATATCCCCCCTAATTCTACGCCTTTCTAGAGAGTGCAGATTCAGGGCCCTCAGTCTATCCTCATAGGGAAGATTTCTAATACATGGGATCAACTTTGTCATCCTCCTCTGTACGTTTTCCAGTGTATTTATATCCATTCTGTAATACGGTGACCAGAACTGTGCAGCATAATCTAAATGAGGCCTAACCAAAGATATATAGAGTTGAAGAACAATCTGAGGACTTCTATTATTTATACTTCTTGATATGAAGCCAAGGATTATGTAAGATTTATTGCGAACACTTATGCACTGTTGTCTTGGTTTCAGATTACTACTAACCAGAACTCTTAAATCCTTCTCGCAATCACAAGTAATAAGATCTACATTATTCAGCTTATATGTGGCATGGTTATTGTCCTGCCCAACATTTAGAACTTTGCATTTGTTTACATTAAACTGCATCTGCCACTTCTCCGACCACTGCATCAGTCTATTCAAATGATACTCAAATGTCCTCATTAGAATAAATTGGACGGCCTATTTTGGTGTCATCGGCAAATTTGCTTATGTTGCTATTTATTCCCTCATCTATGTCGTTTATGAAAATTGTAAACAACAGGGGGCCCAAAACTGACCCCTGTGGGACACCGCTTGAGACGTGCCCCCATTCTGATTTCTCCCCATTTATGCAAACTCTCTGCCGCCTATTTGTCAACCATGCCTCTACCCAGGAAAAAAAATCTCCTCCTATTCCGTGTGCCTTAAGTTTCCTCAGTAGCCTCTGATGTGGAACTCTATCGAAAGCCTTACTGAAGTCCATATACACAATATCAATCATTACCATGATCTACCTCCTCAAACACCTTAGTGAAAAAAGTTAGTAAATTCGTAAGACAGGAACGCTCCTTAGTAAAACCGTGTTGAGATTCATTAATCAATTTATGCCTTTCAAGATGGCTACGAATTGCCTCGGCAATTATTGATTCCATAAATTTACCAACTATGGAGGTAAGGCTTATTGGTCTATAGTTCGAAGCTAAGGACCTGTCACCTGCCTTGTAAATAGGTATTACATTTGCCCTTTTCCACTTGTCAGGCACTATGCCAGTTTGTAGTGATATATTAAATATATTTAAAACTCTTGCAAACAGTTCATCAGGGCCTGGGGATTTGTTAGGTTTTAATTTCTCTATTTGTCTGAGGACCATGTCACTAGTTACCCCAATCGAGCATAGTCTATTATCTTCCTGTTCAACATAATTTATTATTTCTGGAATTCCGCTAGTATCTTCCTGAGTAAAAACTGAGAGGAAGTAAGTATTGAAAATTTCACACAAATCCTTATCACTGTCTGTGATCTGTCCTGAGTTACCCTTAAGTTTGCCTATCTTGTCCCTAATCTTACTTCTGTATACCTGAAAGAACCCTTTTGGGTTAGCCCTCGAATCCCTTGCGACCTTAGCCTCATAATCCCTTTTTGCTTTTCTTATTCCTTTTTTTATTTCTCTCTTTAATTGAAAATATTGATTTCTTATCTATCCATCCCCTCTTTTGATACGCCTATATATGCCTCTCTTTTGACCAATGAGATGTTTTAATCTATTGTTCATCCATTTAGGATAATTTTTGTTAGATCTAATTTCCCTACTCGGAACAAAAGTTGTCTAGGCAGCTTGAACTATGCTCAGGAAAACGTCATATTGGCAACCAAAACCACCTACCTGACCCATAGTCAGGTCATCCCAATTTAGCCCACCTAGGTAATTTCTCAGCCCCATGAAGTCGGCTAAGCGAAAGTCTGGGACAGAGACTTGATTGCAGTTACCTGGCTAATTCCATGATATATTGAAACTAAGTGATTTGTGATCGTTTTCCCCAAGCTCTTTACTAGCAACTTTATTTTGAATATTGTCTTTTAAACATATCCCTGAGGTATCCTGGTAATATCTGCTGTTTCCAACCCTAATACTGCAGCCTGATTGTTTCCCACAAACACCCATACCTCTATAATCTATCAGTTTAAAGTCCTAGACAAGTCTTCAATGACCCCCTGAATCGAATCGGCTAATGCAACCATTTCAGCCCCAGAGAGATGAACCCCATCCATTGCATACATATCACATTCGCCATAGAATTTGTCCCAGTTACAAATGAATGGAATTGCAAGTTCCTTGCAGTAGTTGTCTAGCCAGCAATTTATACCAATTCCCCTTGACATCCATTCATTGCCCACTCCCTTTCTAGGCAAAATGCTACATATGATTGGGATCCCTCCCTTAGACCTAACTACTTCTATGGCTGACCTGTACTTATCTAGTAGCTCCTGTCTTCTACCCTTCCCAATGTCATTTCCACCAGCACTAAGACAGATAATGGGCTTGTTCCCATTACCTGACACAATATTATCCAACCTGCTGACTATGTCACCAACACCAGCTCCTGGGAGGCACACCCTCTGTCTGACCTTCCTATCTCTGTTACAAAAAGCACAGTCCATATATCTTACCTGAGAGTCTCCCACAATCAGAATATTCTTACCTTGATTAGCAGGGATGTCAGTGGTACCTTTAACATCACTAACCACTGAAGTACACTCGATCTGGAGAACAGAGAATCGATTTCCTACCTTCACATCTTCTCTATTAACCTTCCTTATATTCCTTCATCCTGAATTGTGACCCACTTGCCACTTAAAGCGGCTGCCACTCTCACTGTTGGTAACCATTTCCTCCTTACCAGCACCAACCATCTCACACTCACTCTCAAACCCTCCTAGGCGAAGCTTCAGCCTCCTATTTTCCTCCTGAAGAAGTAGAACCTCCTTCTAAAACACTGCAGCGAGCCATGTGCTCGGTAGCACCCCACGCTAATTCCCAGACAGCTTAGGACAGGTATGACCACACGTGACCACTGACCTCAGCGTACTGTCCACTGACCTCAGCGTACTGTCCACTGACCTCAGCGTACTGTCCACTGACCTCAGCGTACTGTCCACTGACCTCAGCGTACTGTTCACTGACCTCAGCGTACTGTTCACTGACCTCAGCGTACTGTTCACTGACCTCAGCGTACTGTTCACTGACCTCAGCGTACATCTCCCAAAATACATAGACGAGCTTCTACCTCAAAGAAGCGAAAAAAACATCTGTATTCCATTAGCCAAGGTCCTATCTACCTCAATGATCCAAGAGTATACTTTTATCCCTGTATCTCATAAGCCTAGTCCCCTCTACCTCAATATTTAAGGAAAGTATCCGCGCAAACAAACGACTCTCAGCTACTGTTACCTCAATGCACGTAAAAAGAACAGTAATGACTGCAGTGGAGTATCAACATTGAGGGTTTGAAGTGAATCAGAGAAGGCATTCACAATTTATCACATGAAACCCAGAACGTATTACAATTTTACCAATCTCTTCAATAAAAATATCAAATTTTCACCAACAGAACGTAAAATCAATTAAGTTTCTGTAAGATATAACAGCGTTTAAGATTTAAACCTCATCAGTGAAAGCATTCTCCGTATATTGCAAGGAAACCAATTTTAAGATAATGCGAAATTAAAAATTACACAACCGAAAATCAGGAAGAGTTGACCATTTAGGAAACAGATCAGTGTTGCAAGTTTCAAGCCAACTAGAAATTCATTCGCCAGTTATCACGTAAAATCTAACATTTTCAGATACATTAACTATGTTAGCAAAGATTTTAATTTTTAATTACACACTCTAGACCGGGAGTTGTAACTCGTACTGCCTCCGCTCAAGCACACACTCCATCCACTGGCGCTCCTACCAACCCTTCTGAAGCTGCTCCAGACTCTGAGGAGTTGTTCTACGTTGACTCCCCTGGTACTCGGTTCTTCACCACTACCCAATACTCCAACACAATGTTTGCCAAGGAACTTCTGCAGCGCCTTCAGGATGGAACTGTCAAGTATACCCTCGACCCTGGCTACACCTACACCGTCTCAACAGTACTCCACGATATCAAAGTACGTAGCAAGCCAAGTACATCCTGATGAAGTGGATGTCATCACATGAAAGAAGTTAAAGTGTCTTGTGAATGGCTCTTCTACTCCCATGTAACGAGCTTCTACCTGACCAGGCACTGTGACGCCTACAGTGCCTCACTGCGCCGCCGCCCCCCACCCCCTTCTTGGGAGCCAAGTATCGACGTCCTTCATACCTCTCCAGCCAAGCCTGCAGTACATCTGTACCACTTGCTCCAAAGTGGTTAGGCCACTTACCTTTCTTCCACTACTCTCCTCCACCATTCCATCCTTTTCCAGTATTTCCATCCTTCCCATTCCTTCTTCCTCCCCCATCTTACCGTCGCTCTGGTCTTATTTGATTGACTGGCTCTAGACCGTGGGTGCCACGGTGACAATGCCTTCAACTTCAGCACCTCATTTGACTCCTGTATAAGCGACCATCGTTTAACTCATGCTTCAGACTCATCAAGAATTAACTTGAGGGTCTCATTACCTCCTCTTCTGTATTGAACTGATAAATCCACTGGTTAGCGAAAAGCTTTCAGAATAAAAATACGGAGGTGTTGGACATGTGTCTTATTCATCAACATTGTGATGTCAGCTTTAGCATGACTAAAGTTAAGTGGCTCTGATAATCATTGCGATTTTCTTAGCTTCTGTTTAAATAATCAAGCAGCCACACTGCCATTCATTGTAATTACCTGGAGTTTACCTGGAGAGAGTTCCAGGGGTCAACGCCCCTGCGGCCCAGTCTGTGACCAGGCCTCATGTTGAATCAGAGCCTGATCAACCAGGCTGTTACTGCTGGCCGCACGCAGTCCAACGTACGAACCACAGCCTGGCTGGTCAGGCACCGACTTTAGGTGCCTGTCCAGTGCCTGCTTGAAGACAGCCAGGGGTCTATTGGTAATCCCCCTTATGTATGCTGGGAGGCAGTTGAACAGTCTTGGGCCCCTGACACTTATTGTGTTGACTCTCAACGTGCTAGTGGCACCCCTGCTTTTCATTGGGGGGATGTTACATCGTCTGCCGAGTCTTTTGCTTTCGTAGGGAGTGACACTCGTGTGCAAGTTTGGTACTAATCCCTCTAGGATTTTTCAAGTGTATATAATAATGTATCTCTCCCGCCTGCGTTCCAGGGAGTAAAGGTTTAAGAACTTCAAGCGTTCCCAGTAATTGAGGTGGTTTATTGCAGTTATGTGTGCCGTGAAGGTTCTCTGTACATTTTCTAGGTCAGCAATTTCACCTGCCTTGAAAGGTGCAGTTAGTGTGCAGCAATATTCCAGCCTAGATAGAACAAGCGACCTGAAAAGTGTCAACATGGGCTTGACATCCATGGTTTTGAAGGTTCTCATTATCCATCCTGTCATTTTTCTGGCAGATGCTCCTGTATGACTAAGTGTCTGCTGATACACTTTTTGATGTCAGTTCCTGCATGACGAAATTCATGTAATTCCTGGCACACACTGTGATGGTGTCAGCTCCTGCATGACTAGAATTATATTGCTGCTGACACTCGTTATGGTTAGGTTAGGTAAGGTTCGTCAGGAAACAAGACATCTGCACGACTTAAGTCATGTGACACGTTGTGATGGTGTCAGTTCCTGCATGACTAAAGTCATGTGGCTACTGACACACACGTTGTGATGGTATCAGTTCCTACATCATTAAAGACAACTGACATCTGATACAGTCACAACAAGGAACTTCCTCTCATCTTCGTGAAATACCATTACTGGCTTCACACTCCGTAAATCTATTACTTTTTGATGGACAAAATGTAAGTTACTTCATTAAAGACAACTGACCCTGTTATTTTAAATGGGCTTCCACTGTTTCTTCTGAAGTTCTACAAAATTCCAGAATTCTGCAAAATCACGTTTAATCCATGAAGTATACGGAATTTATGCAGTAATGTTATATTCTGGCTTCTCAAATCAATCTTCTGGCACCGTTACCAAAATAACCCAATGGCAATATGCCAGGGAGTCTGCTAACATTGGTTAATTGGGTTTTCCTGGGTTATTAACCTCCTGGATAATAATCAAAAGAAATCCATATTCTTGCAAAGCACTGACCGGTGCTTCATAACCTACTCCTCAGGATGATCAACATCAGCCATATTTCCTTCATTAAAATCGAGAAGGCCTGCTACTCAAATATCTCTTTCAGTTTCTGAAAGTACAGTAAAGTGTATTCAAATTCAGTGAATCTTCTTAAAGCGCAGTGAGCTCTCTTAGGAGGAGGAGGTGTTGATTCACCGGGAAATCTCCCGGCCCGGGTCTTTACCAGATGTCGACCCGGCTCCGGCTCCCTGGCGTGGGAGTAGCAGAGACCGAAGTCTCCCATGGGAGGGGGGTACCCCTCAGCGGTGGGACCTACTGGTCCCAGGCCTAGCCATATTCGCCCACAAGCACGTAGGTAGATAGTTGCTAGGCCCCTCTGGTCTGCCACCTTCCCCGCCCCAAGGAGGCTGACGGGAAGGGCAGGCTTGCGAGCCGCAGATGGTAGCAAGCTCCAGCCTTGGCACCTACCCTGCCCTAGAAGGGCTGGGCATGGTGATCGACCGAGCTCTCTTAAAGCGCTGTGAGCTCTCTTAAAGCGCAGTGAGGTCTTTTAAAGCCCCTTGAAGAAAATATGTAATGCTTGTTGTTGAGGTGGCCGCGAGGTGTAGTCTCGGCCTTATATACCTTCCTGTTAATCTTTTATTTTTATAGTTCCTTGATAATGTTAGAAATCACGAAAGAGCTTGGAATTCTACTAATTTTTCACAGTGGTTATTCTACGCATATATATATATATATATATATATATATGTCGTGCCGATTAGGTAAAACTGGTCAATTAGCAAGAACTCATCTAAAATTAAGTCCTTTCTAAAAATTTCTCTTATACGTTTAAAGATATATTTTTTTCATTTATGTTGATGTAAGAATTTATAATTTTGTACCAAGAGAAACTTTGAAAACCTACCTAACCTTATTACAACAATCGCAATTTAATTTAGCCTAACCCAACTAAATATATTTTAGATACGTTAACATTAATTTAATAATAAACAAACACAATGAAATATATTTTTTCGTTATGTTCAGAATGATTTTGGCGAAATTATTGCATACACAAATTTTCACTTGTCTTTATGGCAAGGTGAGCGTTGCTATTTAAGCCAAAATCGCAAGTTTTGCCTAATCGGCACGACATATATATATATATATATATATATATATATATATATATATATATATATATATATATATATATATATATATATATATATATGCGTAGAATAACCACTGTGAAAAATTAGTAGAATTCCAAGCTATTTCGTGATTTCTAACATTATCAAGGAACTATAAAAATAAAAGATTAACAGGAAGGTATATAAGGCCGAGACTACACCTCGCGGCTACCTCAACAACAAGCATTACATATTTTCTTCAAGGGGTGAGAAAGAGCCAGTTGTGAGTGTGGGGGAAGTTCGTGGGGCAGTGAGTAGAATGAAAGGGGGTAAGGCAGCTGGGATTGATGGGATAAAGATAGAAATGTTAAAAGCAGGTGGGGATATAGTTTTGGAGTGGTTGGTACTATTATTTAATAAATGTATGAAAGAGGGTAAGGTACCTAGGGATTGGCAGAGAGCGTGCATAGTTCCTTTGTATAAAGGCAAAGGGGACAAAAGAGAGTGCAAAAATTATAGGGGAATAAGTCTGTTGAGTATACCAGGTAAAGTGTAGGGTAGAGTTATTATTGAAAGAATTAAGAACAAGACGGAGAGTAGGATAGCAGATGAACAAGGAGGCTTTAGGAAGGGTAGGGGGTGTGTAGACTAAGTGTTTACAGTGAAACATAGCTGAACAGTATTTAGATAAGGGTAAAGAGGTTTTTGTGGCATTTATGGATTTGGAAAAGGCGTATGACAGGGTGGATAGGGGGGCAATGTGGCAGATGTTGCAGGTGTATGGAATAGGAGGTAGGTTACTGAAAGCAGTGAAGAGTTTATACGAGGATAGTGAGGCTCAGGTTAGAGTATGTAGGAGAGAGGGAGATTATTTCCCAGTAAAAGTAGGCCTTAGACAGGGATGTGTGATGTCACCGTGGTTGTTCAATATATTTATAGATGGGGTTGTAAGAGAAGTGAATGCGCGGGTGTTGGCAAGAGGTGTGGGGTTAAAAGACAAAGTATCTAACACAAAGTGAGAGTTGTCACAGCTGCTTTTTGCTGATGACACTGTGCTTTTGGGAGATTCTGAAGAGAAGTTGCAGAGGTTGGTGGATGAGTTCGGTAGGGTATGTAAAAGAAGATTAGATTCTTAGATTTTGCCACCGAAGTGGCTAGTTTATTGTGCACCCCATATCCATCCTGTGGACGGTAAAAGAAGGAAATTGAAAGTGAATATAGTCTTTTAAAGCCCCTTGAAGAAAATATGTAATGCTTGTTGTTGAGGTGGCCGCGAGGTGTAGTCTCGGCCTTATATACCTTCCTGTTAATCTTTTATTTTTATAGTTCCTTGATAATGTTAGGAAAGAGTAAGGTGATGAGGATAACAAAAAGATTAGGTGATGAAAGTTTGGATATCAGATTGGAGGGAGAGAGTATGGAGGAGGTGAATGTATTCAGATATTTAGGAGTGGACGTGTCAGCAGATGGGTCTATGAAGGATGAGGTGAATCATAGAATTGATGAGGCTAAAAGGATAAGTGGTGCACTTAGGAGTCTGTGGAGACAAAAAACTTTGTCCATGGAAGCAAAGAGGGGAATGTATGAGAGTATAGTTATACCAACACTCGTGTATGGGTGTGAAGCATGGGTGATGAATGTTGCAACGAGGAGAAGGCTGGAGGCAGTGGAGATGTCATGTCTGAGGTCAATGTGTGGTGTGAATATAATGCAGCGAATTCGTAGTTTGGAAATTAGGAGGAGGTGCGGGATTACCAGGACTATTATCCAGAGGGCTGAGGAGGGGTTGTTGAGATGGTTGGGCATGTAGAGAGGATGCGACAAAGTAGAATGACTTCTAGAGTGTATAAATCTGTAGTGGAGGGATCTCTTTATTATTTATATTAGGGGGTGGAATTTTATTTGTTATGGGATATTTTATGTTAGGGATATTTTGCCGAATTCCTTCATTTCGTCACTACCTTTAATAAATTTATTAATCTTCCTAATAAAAAATTATAAACAGTATAATATACTAATATATTCATTCTAAACCATTAAATTCAACTTAACCTTCTACTTCCCTAAAAAATAAAAATAAATATTTTCAACACTCACCTCAAGTATAACCCTTTGAAGGCATGGCTACTTCTAAGCCTAGCCCAATACCTATTTTCGTCCATCCCTATAATTAAAATCTTTTGTGTAAAAAGCTTAACCCTCCACTCCAAGGCTTTATCCACCTGCTTCTAAGAAAGAAAGAAAAATAATGAGTTGTTGGAGTAGGAGACGGGCATGATCAGGAAAGGGAGTGCCCAGTGGGTTGGGTTTCAGGAAATGGGAGAAGGAAGGGGGTAGAACCTGCTCAGAACTCAGCAAGACAGTCACGTAGAAAGCGAAGCTTTCCTGATCATGCCCGTCTCCTACTCCAACAGCTCATTATTTCTACTAAGGAAAAAAAATATTTGTTTTCAAAGAAAACCAGATATCTTAAGGCCCGATTAAAATTTCACTACTAATATATAATAAAAAAAAATTACAACAGAAACTCACTTTTCAATTTAGCTATTCTTATTTCGGGAAAGATAAATATTAACTATTTAACATAAAATATCCCATAAAAAATAAAATACCTCCCCCTTAATATAAATAATAAAGAGATCCTCAAAAAAATCCCTACATCTCCAACAAGATTTGATAAAACAGTCAACATACCCGCGTTGGAGGGAGGGGGTAAAGGAGGTTTTGTATGCGAGGGGCTTGGACTTGCAGCAAGCATGCGTGAGCGTGTTTGATAGGAGTGAATGGAGACAAATGGTTTTTAATACTTGACGTGCTGTTGGAGTGTGAGCAAAGTAACATTTATGAAGGGATTCAGGGAAACCGGCAGGCCGGACTTGAGTCCTGGAGATGGGAAGTACAGTGTCTGCACTCTGAAGGAGGGGTGTTAATGTTGCAGTTTTATAACTGTAGTGTAAAGCACCCTTCTGGCAAGACAGTGATGGAGTGAATGATGATGAAAGTTTTTCTTTTTCGGGCCACCCTGCCTTGGTGGAAATCGGCCGATGTATTAATACAAAAATAAAATATCGTGCCTAATAAGTAAAACTTGCGATTTTGGCTTAAAATGCCATATAATAAGGCAAGCGAAAATTTGTGTATGCAATAATTTCGCAAAAATCGTTTGGACCTAACGAAAAAATATAGATTTCATTGTGTTTATTATTAAATTATTGTAAATTTATCTAAAATATATTTAGCTGGATTAGGCTAAATTAAATTGCTCTTGTTATAATAGGGTTAGGTAAGTTTCCTAAGGTTCTTTTGGTACAAAATCATTAATTTTCATATTAACATAAATTAAAAAAATATATACCCGGTCTCTGAACGTTATTCTGGAGTCCGAACGACCTAACTTATTTAAAATTCAGTTGCAAAAAAAAATTCACGGGAAAGCCGTTTCAAAAGTGCTTTGAAGTGACCTGGTGACCTCTGACACTGACCTAACTCTCAGAGACTTTTGGAAGAGTCAATTCAACATCCTCCAGTGTGTGAGGCTGATAACTAAAGCCTGGGAAATATTGTTTCGGATATCGAACTTTTCGCAGTTCGAACACCACCTATGAACTAGATAAGTTCAAACACCGGGGTTCCAATGTAAATCTAATGTTAAAATTCTCACTGGCTCCAGCAGTCACACTTCACTGACATTATCAAAAGAAAGTATCGGAATATACTTAGGTAAGATTGGTCAGGAAACAGGATAAGTGTTCATTTTGGCAATTCCTTAATATTAGAATTTTTAATGAGACTACAAAGCGAGCGAACTTAGGATGGAGTCGTCTTCACTGTGTCTTCAGACATATTCCAATAAACTGTTTCTTCTACTTCTTCTTGATTCCCGGGTACTCTCCCGACCCGGGTCTTGTCCAGATGGTGACCCGGACTTGGCTCCCTTTTTCGGGAGTATCTCAGACTAATGTCTGCCATGGGAGGAGGTACAAGTACCTCCTCATCGTTGGGACCAACTGTTCCCAGGCCTAGCCACATTCCCTGCCCTCACGGGGCTCATAGGGAGAAGCTAGGCCTCTCTGGTCTGCCATCTTCCCCGCCCCAGGGAGGGAGGCTCGTGGGAATGGCAGTCTTGTGAGCTGCAGGTGGTAGCAAGCTCTGGCTCTGGCACCTTCCCCGCCCCAGGGGAGCTCGTGGAAGTGGTGACGGCTCCAATAAACTGTTTATAAATTTAAAAGACTTACTTAACTAAACTGCTGAGTACTTGGCAGCTCAGAGAAAGTGGAATGTTGTGAATGGAAAATCTGGAGCTGGATCAAGGTAAGGCTGGTGGAGAAACTCGCTCACCATCAGTATTTTGTCATTGCTGAGGTGGAAATTATCAGTCTGTAGAAATCTATTGCACTGTAACAGCCTGGTTGATCAGGCCCTGATCCACCATGAGGCCTGGTCACAGACCGGGCCGCGGGGTCGTTGACCCCCGGAACCCTCTCCAGGTATACTCCAGGTATACTGTTTGTTCTGTTAGGTTAAAAGTCTATTGGCTACACCATGGTTATTATGAGCGAATATCATTTGCACAAAAACAAACCAAAAGTGTTTGAACCAGTAAATTAAGGTCTTGTATATACACTGAGAGAAATAAACATCGATCGCATATTATTTTTATAAAAATTCACATATGCATACAGATATAGAAATGCATATCTACATTCGGCACAATATATATATATATATATATTCACAAACACTGATCTCTGGCGACGGACTGACCACTACGAACCTTGACAGGAACGCAGTGTTACCGACGTGCCACACTGGACCAACCTATGCATCCAGCTTTGCTAGACGTTATTCCAAGGCAGCCAGCTTTCAGGCAGGAAGGCTTACAGCTTTTCATCTCATCCCCTGCATGCATCGACACAACTAGAGATTTTTACAATGCTCGTAGGGTCGAGTCTCCGTGGCCAGAGATCAGTGTTTGTGAATATTTCGCCTGCTCTTGCGAATTCCTAGCATTGTAAATCTCTAGTTGTGTCGTGCATGCAGGGATGAGATGAAAAGCTGTAAGCCTTCCTGCCTGAAAGCTGGCTGCCTTGGAATAACGTCTAGCGAAGCTGGATGCCAAGGTATTGGTCCAGTGTGGTACGGTCGGTAAAGCACTGCGTTCCTGTCCAAGGTCGAGGGTCAGTCTCCGTCGGCCAGATCAGTGTTTGTGAATATTTCGCCTGCTCTTGCGAATTCCTAGCATATATATATATATATATATATATATATATATATATATATATATATATATATATATATATATATATATATATATATATATATATATATCAATACATGAATGATTCATGTTATTATATAGTAACTAAATGGTTATAACTATGACCATAATTTTTAAGGGGTGGACTTGGTAAGCCAGCGGAAGGCCTCGGTCAGATAACCAAAAGCTCTAGCTGTGGGACATCATATGACTGACACCCGCGTCAGGAAAGACTTGTCCTGTTTTCTGACGAATCTTACCTAACCTGATTCATATTACATCATATAATAAACCCCTCTTCATCGTACGTTATATAAACAAACCAGTTCTTGTACTGTTAATTCCTGACAACCAACAAGAAGCCTGCTAGCAATTTAATTATGTACTCCTCAATAATAGTATCATCACGAATACTCTACATCATATAGGGACTGGGAGGTCGATCACCATGCCCAGCCCTTCTAGGGCAGGATAGGTGCAAAGGCTAGAGCTTGCTACCATCTGCGGCTCTCAAGCCTATTCTTCCCGTTAGGGAAGGTGGCAGACCAGAGAGGCCTAGCTTCTCCCTACCAGTCTGTGCTGGTGGGGAATATGGCTTGGTCTGGGGCCAGTTGGTCCCACCGATGAGGGGGTACGTGTACCTCCTCCCATGGAAGACATAGGTCTCTGATACTCCCACGACAGGGAGCTAGAGCTGGGTCACCATCTGGTAAAGACCCGGGCCGGGAGAATTCCCGGTGAATCAACACCTCCTCCTAATCTACATCAAATGTACATAATCGGTTACCAGATGAGCTAATGTTCTTTCCATGTCTTCCTTAGACAAATAAAATCAAAACTTGTTGCAGGTAATAACTTCTTTTCTTAATGCTACAAGTGACAACATTCTCCATGCATATCTTTATACCAGCATGTCATGCAAAGTTGTGCATCTTTGGCACTCTCCTTCTCTGTTTACTGTTTGCATGAGGAGTACGACTTTAAATGTTGCTAACCATATTCGATTCCATATATAAAATGGATGCATATCTTGTACATCTGGATACATATCTTTATCGATACTGAACTTATGCAATGTTTTGACAGTAATGCGACTCACATCTGGGCTCACAGTTAGTTGCTTATTAAGAGACACGTAAGTTCCCCGTCTTCTAATAACATGTTCATTTTTCTACTATAATCTACCTTATCCATAATTACTATCGCATTTTCTTTGTCTGTTTGGTAAGGTGAAGTTCAGGATCTTTCCTTAATTCATGGTATAACTAAACAAATCTTTGAGGACAATTGTGTTGTAGAGGTGTGAGCAAAGCTCACACCTCTACAAGGTAGATTATAGTGAAAAATATGAACATATTACGTATTAGAAGATGGGGAAACTTACGTGCCTCTTAATACTCTGTGTTACTGTTATTTCTTCTGAAAACAAATCATTAATAATATATTTATATATTCTTGTTAATCCATTGCCATGAAATGTTCCGACATGCTTAAACTATGCACACACATTTTTTTTACCTATATTTATCAAGCTAATACCACCATGTTTTTCCAGAGGGCAAGACACCACTGCCACGGGCCCCCTAGGGTGGGGAATAGTCCCACGTGCCCTCCTGGGGCGGGGAAGGTGCCAGAGTTGGAGCTTGCTACTGTCTGCAGCTCCCAGGACTGCCGTTGGCAGACCAGAGGCCTAGCTTCTCCCTACGAGCCCCGTGAGGGCGGGGAATGTGGCTAGGCCTGGGGACAGTTGGTCCCAGAAGATGAGGAGGTCCTTGTACCTCCTCCCATGGGAGACATAGGTCTCACGACACTCCCAAGCCAGGGAGCCAAAGTCGGGTCACCATCTGGAAAAGACTCGGGCCGGGAGAGCACCGGCGAATCAACAACAACAAACAACAATGTTTTTCCAGTAATATTAATGACCTCCGAAGTAACTATTCACTATTCTTATCTCACACAAATTTAAATATAGCAGTGTGTACTTTACGTACCACTTTCTGCAACAGTTAATTCTGCATTCCTTAAAGTTCTTAATCTCTCTAACATCCTCGCCCTAACCATGTATCAGTTACTGTTATTGTAACGGTTACATTCTCTGAATTTCGCTCTATCATCAAAATTAATGCCACAACTTTTTACGGATTCTGCATCTCCAATTGCTTTAAAATTGTCATCCCAGTCACTCTTATGTAACCACAAACCTAATCCTATTATTTTGATTTTATTTGGGTCAACACACAACCAAGTAGCCAATTTATACATGAGCACCTCAATCAACAACTTAACTTATCCTTCTATTATACTAATCTTCTTGTATCATCAACATATCCCACTATACTCAGGATGACTCGTCCTCGATGATGCACTGACTATCTTGGGTTATCCTGGGTGGCTAACCCTCCGGGGTTAAAAATCAGGAGAAATCTTATCTTATCCTACACTTATTCAACCATTTATCAGTCGTTATCGATCCGCCCCATAAAATAATTGGGATATTGAACAACATTGATGAAGACCCCTATTAATGCTACAGACTTCACCCAATTTGTTCCTTATTTGACTTCTACCTCATTTTTTTGTATATAGTTCTACTGTTTCTAAGTATGTCCTAGAATTTGCATTGATAAAGCCACTGGATGGCGAAACGTCTACAATAAAGATACCCAGATGTTGCACATGTGTCTAAATTTTTCAATTTGTCGGTGTTGTATATCGTTCATGCACGACACTTCGTATGTTTATTTCCGGTACGTTTCGCCTGCACCGTTGGCTTCCGTTGGCAACTAATGTGACATTTTATTGTGGCAACGCTTCGCTCTCCAGGAGCTTTGTCAAGTAGCGGCTTGATGAAGCTCCTGGAGAGGGGGGTGTAGATTCGCCGGCCCTGGCTCCCTGTCGTGGGAGTGTCTGAGACCTAACTCTCCCATGGGAGGAGTTACAAGTACCTCCTCATCGTTGGGACCAACTGTCCCCAGGCCTAGCCACATTCCCCGCCCACACGGGGCTCGTAGGGAGAAGCTAGGTCTCTCTGGTCTGCCGAGTTCCCCGCCCCGTAGGAGGTAAGTGGAAGGGCAGTCTTAGGAGCTGCAGATGGTAGCAAACTCCAGCTTTGGCACCTACCCTGCCATAGAAAGGCTGGGCATGGTCGATCCTTCTGGAGAGCGAAACGTTGCGGCGTGACCCTTACAGTTTTAGCGTTTTCATATTTTGTTATCTTCTTGTTGAGGGCAAGTTAGGTATTTATTAACCAACATTTTGTACTGTATCTTCTGAATACTTATTAAGTATTCTTATATTACAATTTTTTTTTTTTATTATGTGTAATTAAAAAAATTTACTAAAAATATAAATATTTAAAGGTTTTAATTAGGTTAACATATAAATCCCAGGATTTTAATTTCAAACAATTTTATAGCAATATGTATAAGAAATTAATGAATATGCTATACTTGGATGATGATCAGTCTTCGCCCTGCTGCCGTCGAGAGAGGACGTCGTCTTAGCTGCTCTGTACACCGATCCTCCAGCTGCCCTGCTGCAGTCG
>WNWK01028214.1:0-25594 GCA_009830355.1 Cherax destructor | reverse complement strand
ACTATATAGAAATTGGAAGAATGATATCCAAGAAAAATTAAACGTGAAAATAATAAAGAAAACCACGCAGGATGACAAACTAGTTGAGTCAAGGGGAAAAAAAAATACACATAGTGGAACCTCGAGATCACACACGTTCGGTTACACACAAACATATAAATTTAAAAAAAAATCTAAGCAATAATTTAAAAAATAATTGCATAGAACATCAAAAAACCCCCAATAAAATTTGTCGATACATGAAGCATTAAAAAGGGGAATACAATAAGGACCTTTCGATCATAATTAGAACACAAAATCAACAGGGATACGGCGTATTTTTTCAATAAGCCATCTGGTTTGTTTTACAGCTGAATAGGATTATTTTCCCCTAGGTAATTTCTTTTTTCAGAACCTGTCACCAACAAACTATGTAATGAAAAAAAAAGAAGCATGGAACAGGTCGAATACTAACAAATCAAGCAGCCCTGAAGAAAAGGCTGTCGACAACGTATCCCATCGAAGGATAATAAAAAAAAAAAACACGTGGTAGGGGACAAATCATACTTGGAAAAGCGACACCCCACAGACACGAAACAGAAGTGGTAACTCAACGACGAGGTATATGGTGGTGGGTTTAAAATTTTTAAACACTAACATTTGCGAAAACCAAATTTAGGAAAGTGCAGCACCAGATTCTCAGTGATCTGGACGGTGGACAATATAGTGGAAAAGGGAAAGATGATTTGAAGTAGACAAGCGCAGAGTAATGTATTTTGGGTATGAAAACCCCCAAGGGTTGGGAATGAATCTTTTCCCATTCTTGAATTACACATTAGATAGTTCTTATAGTTGAGAGCATCGGTATGTAAATACAAGATCTCTGCTACCTGTCTTTTCCCTGGACCCCTCCCCCCCTCCTCAAGACATTCTAATATCACATAATTGACAGGGGGGGAAGAGTCATCGTCTCCTGCGGTTTGGGGGCTGCGAAGTTCAAATTCCAAATTTTGGGGGGAAATATTTTCTAAAACGCAGGACAACAGGTTTATATTTAAATTATTGCTGCTGCCGTCAGTGAGAATGTCTGCCAAAAGTCGGCGTGGGGGGGAGAGGGGGGGGGGGGGGGGGGCGCGGGAGGGAGAGAAAACAGTTTAAACAGTAGGGGTCAATAAAGTCAGTTTTTAGGTAACAGAGTTTGCTCTTAAACTGATAAATAACACAAGGGAAAACCAAATCGACTTTTATTCACTTGTTCCCCCCGCCCCGGTTTTAAACCTGTTCCCCGTGTTCACCCGTTCCCCCCTTTAAAACCTGTTCCCCCGTTTTACCAAAGTGACCCACCGTGTTCAACTCTTGTTTAAAAGTTCCCCTCATGTTACCACTGTGTTTCCACTGTGTTTCCACCGTGTTTGCCGTGTTTACCTTTTTTACAGTGTTCCCCAAATGGTTCCCCCGTTCCCCCGTATTTCCATGTGTTTGCACCGTTTCCCACCATGTTTTCACCGTGTTCCCCCAAATGTTTCTACTGTGTTTTCCCTGCGTTCCTCAGTCATCCCCCGCATTCTTCTTGTTCTCACCTTTAGTTTCCCCCCGTTCCCCCTTTTTCTTCCATTGAAAATTTTTCTTTTCCCAAAAACGAAGACCTAAATTAAACTCCCGGGGACTGAAAATTCGCTGAAAAAAGTTCGAAAACATGTCACTAAAGGAATCAGTGAAGAATGTCGACAAAACAGTGGATAAGCCATGTTGCTAAACAGTGTCGTGAAGCGGCGCGAAGACATGTCGCTAAAAAAGTTTGACTGAATACAGTGTCGACTGAAGACAGTGTCAACTGAAAAATGTCGACTGAAGACAGTGTCGACTGAAGACAGTGTCGACTGAAGAATTGACTGAAACGGCGACTGAAAAATGTCGACTGAAAACAGGTCGATTGAAGCAAAGTTGACTGAAGAAGTGTCGACTAAGACAGTGTGGACTGAAGACAGTGTGGACTGAAGCAGTGTGAGAAGACAGTGTCGACTGAAGACAGTTCGCTGGAATGTAGACTGAAAACAGTGTAGACTGAAAACAGTGTTGACTGAAACAGTGTCAACTGAAGACAGTGTCAACTGAAGACAGTGTCGACTGAAAACAGTGTCGACTGAAGACAGTGTCGACTGAAGACAGTGTCGACTAAAAAACATGTAGACTGAAGACAGTGTTGACTGCTTTTCGCGAAGACGGTGTCGACTGAAGACAGTGTCCTGAAAACAGTGTGGACTGAAGACAGTGTGGACTGAAGACATTGGACTGAAGACAGTGGACTGAAGACGGGGACTGAAGACAGTGGGACTGAAGACAGGGGGGACTGAAGACAGTGGGACTGAAAACAGTGGGACTATGACAGTTTGGACTGAAAACAGGGGGGACTGAAGAAGGGACGAAGAGGGGAGGACTGAAAACGGGGACTATAGACAGTTTGGACTGAAAACAGTGTAGACTGAAGACAGTTTGGACTGAAAACATTAGACTGAAGACTGTGGACTGAAGACAGTGAGGACTGAAAACAGTGGGACTATAGACAGTGTGGACTGAAAACAGTTTCAACTGAAGATAGTGTGGACTAAGCAGTGTGGACAAAAGGGACTAAGACTGGGGGGACTGAAGACAGTGTGGACTGAAGACAGTGAGGACTGAAAACAGTGTGGCTGAAGACAGTTGGACTATAGACAGTTTGGACAAAAACTTTCAACTGAAGATAGTGGGATAAGACGGTGGACTGAAGACAGGGGGGACTGGAAAGTGTTGACAAAAAACAGTTTGACTGAAGACCTGTCAACTGAAGACAGTGTGGACTGAAGACAGTGTCGACTGAAGACAGTGAGGACTAAAGACAGTGTTGACTGAAGCCAGTGTCGACTGAAGATAGTGTCACTAAGACAGTCAATGTTGACTAAATAGTCAGTGTCGACTGAAGACGTCAGTGTCGTTGAAAACAGCCTTTTGTTGACGAAGACAGGGGGGACTAAAGACAGTGTTGACTGAACCAGTGTCGACTGAATATGGTCAGTGTCGACTGAAGACAGTGTGTTGACTGAAGCCAGTCAGTGTCGACTGAAGACAGTCAGTGTTGACAAGCCAGTCAATGTCGACTGAAGACAATGTTAATTGAAAAGGTGAGTGTGACTGAAGACGGTCTTTCTTTTGGCGGAACACCATGACTGTGCTTCACACTATTCCTTCATGGTTACATTGTAGACACACCCGCAGTGTGCTGCTACACTATTCATCATGATAGTTAAATTGTGTACCCCCCCGCAGTGTGCTGCCACAATATTCTATATGATACTGTACATAATTATTTGGGGGATACCCCCACAATGTGCTGCTACAGTTTGTACGTATCCTAAAGGGAAAGTGAGACTGCCAGAACTGCTCGTGTTTTCCTTTTTTGCGCCTTTTTTTTTCTTTTGACATTCTTTAAGATGGCCTCGTTTGATTGGCTCTTTTTACGGCTTGTGTACAGTAACTAGGGTCGATTCCTGTATAAAGGCATGTGCCCATCCCTTTTTACAAAAAATTTTTGAACTCATTCCCAGGACCAGGAATGGCTCCATAATTCCAAAACCTTTTAGCAGCTTAGTTTCAACCGTAAAAAAAAGGGACTTCGTAATTCGTCGGCAGGGAAAGTGAATTTGGAATAGTTAAAGATCTGACTATATTTTATATAAAAAAAAGCGTAATTTTTTTTTTCCCGTTATAACACTTTTCCAATTTTTTCATTATATAATCTGCTGCGTTTTATGTCAAGATCATTCCCCATTGTTTTGATTGCTTGCAGGAAAACTTGTAGTATTCAAGCAAATTAAAAATCTTGAAATCTTTTTTAAAAGGTGCCAAAATTGGTGAATGCCTTTTCTGGGGGGCTTGAAATTTTAACTTTCCCGTCATTGCGTGGCAAAAAACCCAATTTGTCAAGTTTTTAATAAAATGGGAAAATTTTTGCATTAAATAAGTAAAGAATGTTTCTTCTAATAGGTTAAAGTATTAATGATGATGTATTCTATAAAAGGAATAAATAGAAAAGAGGAATTGTTCAGTTGCAGGATGAATCCTTTCGATCAGTTAGAAACTATCTGCGTTGGTTGGCTTTGTTAACTGAAACCTTTAGAGTAATATTCGTGAGACCATTCGCATGCGTAAATCATATATTAATGTCTGCCTGCAATGGATTAAACACTCCGAATGATAAAAAACCCCTATGCAGGCCATAAAAAAATTTCCACCGATGTCTTAGCACCGAAGGTGAACCTTAGTATTGAATAAGCCTTCAAAAAATTTTTGGGAAGGTGCAATAAAAAACATAAATACGGGGGATGTATGTGTCTACACACATTGGGGAAATTTTATAGTGCTTATTAATGAACACTTTTTTCCCCCAGTTCTCAAATTCTTAGACAGAGATTACAACCTCGGGGTTTAATGGCCTGTTATCCTGAGGAAAGGGGGGCTTGGAGCAAGCACAGTAGAAGATGTATTGAAATTGTTTTTTTTTAAAAAATCATAGATTAATTCCAAACTTTTATCTTTTCCTTCACCAAGTAATTATGATTATATAAGATTTTTTTTTTTTCCTTCCCAAGTATAAAAAGTTATTTACACATATGTACACTAAAACAAAGGAGTTGTTTAGTGCACGCCACAGTTGTCTAGGCAAGCAGCACCAAAAAAAGACAGACAACTTTCCACAACCACTCTATGCAGGAATTCCAATGACAAACTGCAGTGGTAACCACGTCCCTTTTTGTCATTGTTAAACTCGCATTTAATTGGCTGAACCGAGTCGTTGTTTTTGATGGGGCCCTCATCCCAAAACCCCTTTGATGGTTCGCTGGTTGGAGGAGCCTATTGGGTGTGTTTAACATGCTCCAAAAAAGGTTCATACTTTTTTCATAACATTAGTGTGTATTTACCGTTACACTATGTACACTTTGAAATTATGTTATATACTCAAATATGGGTACACAACATCCGTATACCCTACGCATTAAAAGCTTCCCAAGATAGACACAACGTTGAAACAGTACTCAATACCTGGACAAATGAGAGAAAACATGTAACCGCAGTAGAGCCCGTGAAATACCACTGAAACCTAATGTGTTTCTAAAACCAAAACAAAGTTCCAAAAAATCTAGGCACCGTAATTTCCATGTGCCCTGACTGTGATAATGCACAGATACCCAAAACGAGAATAACCCACCTTGATAAAAATTTTCTTTGGGAAAAATCCTTCAACTATCCACAAGAAAGGCATAGGGGCCCCTGCATAAGATCCTTGAGAAGATAAAACCAAGATGAACACCCGTACAAACTATGACTCACTACCATAGATGTGCTATGATTTACTAAATCATATAAGATCTCTTTAAAGCGAACAGGTGAGTATCCTCCCTAGCAGTCGCACTCTCACAATGAACCAGTGCCAAGATAAGAGAGAGAGAGAGAGAGAGAGAGAGAGAGAGAGAGAGAGAGGCAGTGAGATACGCAAGTTTCTGATCCATAAAAGGAACATGCTTGGCTAGCGCAGGAACTGTGGGAAGTTGTCAGTGTTGACAATAAGACAGGATGAATTATATATTTTAATTAAATCCCGGAAAAAAAAACGGCTGTGGGCCCAAAGTTGAGCCAAGATTGCTGAATAGATGTGCAGACCAGCCTCACCAAATTCGCATCTATCAGTACTCCTACCACAGTGAAAAAGGCCTTATCTGTGGATAGGCAAATGTAGTCCTGTTCACAAAAAGAAGAGCAGACGGAAATCAGCAACTCAGACCAGTGTACTCCTGTCAATCACTGGCAAAATTTTGAGACAATAACTCTCGGCGGGTGACAACGTTTTCGACTCCCACTCGCTTAGTGACCTCCAGTATGGCTTCATAGAAGATCACTCTGCTTCTGATCTGTTAAACCTCTCCATTAAGTGACACCAGCTATTGGATGAATCCAAGGCCAGATGTGAAGTAGCACTGGGCATTGCTGGTGCTTGACCGGGTATGGCACTAGGGGCTCCTGGAAAACTGCAAGCACTAGGAGTCGCCGGCTCTGCACTATCTTCCTCAGTGATTACCTCCAAGGTAGATTTCTAAGAGTAATTCTCAGCGGAACAGAATCAATAAGACACTGATAGTGCAAGATTTCCACAAGAAAGTGTGCGAGCCATTGTTATGGAATGTCAACTTCAATGACCATCAACTCATCCCAGAATCCCATGCATATGCAAAGGACTGTACTCTGATATTTACTTATACAAAGAGGAAATGCCAGCTGCTCTAAGTTGCATCAATTACCAGCTACAACTTATCAGCCAGGGAAAAAAGGTGGTAGGTCACATTTGCTCTTGACAATACAGACACCATGATGGTAATGCTGGAGCAGTAGGAAGAATGAATGGGAGATGAAGTTGATATCCTTGGAATGAAGTTTGACTTCAAACTGACTATAAAGAACCTCGTTACAAATCTTGTAAACAAAGCGAAAAGGAATCTTACAGCATTTAGACGTATCTACAATCTGCGCAAGTATGCTCACGCAATGAGTATGCTCCACTTTCTTCAACTACCTTCCCCCCGTCTCATCTGAGACTTCTTGACAGAATAGAGAACAGAGAAAGACGACTCATCTCTCGCCTGGACCCAGCCAGGACAGATCTGTGATTTCAGCAGAGCTATCAACACAGGAATGAGGGGGGCCTTACTGTTATGTACAAAGCCAGCATTGTTAGATATCACACTTTGCTCCACTCCGAGGGCAGCGATAATTGAGCTTCTACACTACAAGACGGGCGGTAAGCAGCATCTAAACTCTGACTGCATCCTTGTCCTGATCATGTTTCATCTGAATCATTTATTTCTTGGATGACTTGAGTCTGGAATATGTTCGTACATCATAACATCAACGAAATAAAGTCTGTTGAGCAAATAAAACTATTGGCCCACTATCTATTTATCGTTGGTCTCTATGTGCACATCTCTTAACAATAAAAAGGCTTTCAAATTAGGTGATGAAGGTTGCAACTCTTAGCACTTAGCATGTAAATAAGTTAAAACCCTAAACCAACCATGTAAATATATAGAAATATATATATATATATATATATATATATATATATATATATATATATATATATATATATATATAAAGAGAGAGGAGGAAGTGGAGAGAGAGGGCGTCCCTCCTCTTTAGGAAATGTCTAGAAGTTTTTAATAAGCTAGCACAGGTGAATTATAACCACAGAAATATTGTTCAATTACATAAAATAACAGTTAAGTGATGTGCAACAATAAACAATGACAGACAAAAGTGATGCAGATAAGAAGGCCATGCACCCTACTGAGCTCAACCAATAGGAAAAAGTGTAGAAAATCCTAAAATGCAGATTGCATCTTGTGAGGCTTCCCAGCCGTGACATGCCCCACTTCCCTTAACAAAATAAGTTATGCAAAATAGCTTCGTAGATCCAACACTCATAACCAAACATTAATATTATAAATATTACTATTGTAATTCCTACATAGAATGACAATATTATATATTTTATATTTGGTAAACATATCTTGTGCATAAAATAATACAATAATACATAAAATAAATAATGTAATAAGCTGTGAGAAGAAGTACCTATATTGTTTTTAATAACACATTATCATTTTCAACAGTTATATGGCTCTTTAAAAGATAATTATCTGATTGTTGGCATTTAATTTTTAGGCATATCATAATGGATGCCCTGTGGACAATGTTACATAAACCATTCCCATGTTTTGTTTCTATGTGATAACTGGAAAAGTCTCCAGTGAACGGCTTCAAAATGTTTAAATTCTTGTATCTTTACTTGATGGGGTTGGCATTGTTATTGGAGTGTGTAGATTCCATTCTGGCGTTTGTAATCTAGACATGGTATAATATTTTAAATTACTGCTTAATTTGCCTTGATGCTGGCAAGGGGCTCTTGCTCCAAGGAACTGGATTTATCCTGCCCTTCCTTGAATCGCTATGTGACCCCTTCTGGCTTAGCATTTTCATCTGAATAAAATAGATGAGTTATGATCAGCATCAATCAATATCTGATTCTTGTTTTTTAGGCTGTGTAAGTGTACATTTGAGTGAATTCTGTGCAGTAGCCTCATAGGTACTTTACACCTTCATTGTATGTTTTCCTCAAAGTAAACTTCGTTTTGTTTTAAAGCTGAGTAACTTTTAATGGGCCAGTTTTATTAATCAAATTGTTTCCATGAATTAACTGGAGAATGTGTCTTCTGATCAGTAATAAAGGACAGTGTTTGAATTCATTGAGTTATCCTAAGAGTTATCCTAAGATTTATCCTAAGGTAAAATGTAAATAAAGTTCATTTACGTGCGCATATCATGTGTATCTTGTAGACCATTGCCAAAAAATTGTACCTTATTTTCCAAAAGTCTTAATAAGACTTATTGAATTACTTACCTCTTACTTAAATTTTAAACTCTGTTAAATCTTACTTAGAGACAAAAAATTGGATTGATTCTGGCGAGTGTTTGTGCAAATCTGCGTTTTTAGTAATGGAACAACGTGGAAATTTAAAAATTCTTGTTTTCATACTATAATTTCTGAGTGCCTAATCTAATTGCCTTCATGCTTTAGTGCTGATAATTTTATGGTTCATATTTTAGGTGGCTTCAAAACCTAATGTGCTGGAACCTAGCAACAGCATGGCTGTTGATGACTGTGTCAATGTATATAATTCGGAAAAAAACATTGTCTTACAAATACACAATCAACTTACAAGGCAGAAAATTGGAAACACTGTACTCAAGAAGTCTGAGCAGGTAAGTACATTCAGTGTCATGCTTAGGCCTATCATCTGCTGAGCTGCGGCAACGTTTCCTCTTTAATGTATATGTAAATTGACCCTCAGCCAGGAGCATTTTTTCACATGAGCTAGTAACGGTTGCACCATCTCTCTTCCAAGATGATGACAACATGAGAAATTCGCAGAAGATCCATTTGGCAGGACACATATTGAAGTTGGATCCTCGTATCACTAGACATATTAGAGAGGAACCTCTGGTAATAGTAATCGATGGATGTCATCTCTTGCATCGCTTTGAATGTACAAAAGTCTGTTTTTTTTTTGTTTTGTTTCAGTGGTTCAGCATCGGGTTTTTAGGGTTTCTCTATGTGTCGTCTTTTACAGCTTTGAGGTTTGTGTTACTAAGGATGTACACATCGCTGAAGGAAGAGAACCTACTATAGTCCTCGATAACTCTGCACCCGCTGCTGACCCTTCAATCCCGGGAATAAAAATCTCTGCTTATTTGCCACACCTGTAAAGAGAAGCACCATGGCACTATGTACAAGGTACTATGCATAAGATTACCATACAGTAAAAATTTACCTGCTGTGCTCCCTACATCTTCTCAACTAACAAAGTCCTTGATTTGGTTAAAAAAACATCAACGAGAATGATCTTTCTTTAGATCTATACCACCTCCACACAGAAACCTTCACAAGACTCAAGAACGTATCCTCAACCATGAATCCACCGTTAGTTTCCTAATCAACACTCCATTGTCTGCTGAAATACCCTTCTGAGCACCAGCGCCTTTATCTCATAATTCCACCAGTCACTCTTTTTCATCCTGCACCCACCATTATATAGCCACAATCTTCTGCTCCACATTCTAATATTGCATTTTAAAACTATCCCACCGTTTTCAACCCCCTACTACCCATACTTGCACTAACCCACCTTTCTGCCAATAGTTGCTTATATCTCACGATAACTTCCTCCTCCCTCTTTCTTACTTGCTGTTGCCATTTTCCTTTTATCCCATCTACCTATTACTCTAACTATAGCTACAACTAAATAATGATCCGATATATCTGTTGCCCCTTTATAAACATGTACATCCTGAAGCCTACCCATCAACCTTTTATCCACCAAACTACTTTCATTATGTGCTATATCATGTCTTGTATACTTATTTATCCTCTTTTTCATAAAATATGTATTAATTATTACTATATTACATATTTTTTTAATAATTTATTTTATGAATAGTAGGTGGTTTGTCGAGGAATCAAGGGAAAGAAAATTGTATCTATGAAAACATAAAACCGGAAATGTACCTGAGTATAGTATCACGATCACTTTAATATGGGTGTGAGACTTGATATTAAATCGTTGGTGCTATGAGGAGGCTTGAAGAGCAGAGGTGTCGTGATTGAGAGCTATGTGGGGTGTCAATATTATGTTTATCATTGGGAGTGTAGTAATGAGAAGACTGTATTGTTTCTAATGCATAATTCAAAGTGCTGTGTAGGAGTTGCTGTGGTGGTCTGGGAATTAAGAGAGGATGGATATGAATTGGATTATTAAGGTGTAACAATTAGTTGTTGAAGGAAGGAGTGACGGAAGACAAGATGTTGTATGGCTTCACTAGCGGGTTTTGAAGCGATTCTCTGAAACCAGTTATTAGACTTGAGTCTTGGATAACAGAAAAAGGCACAATACCGTGACTGGAACAATACACAAATAACCAGCACATAGAAGAGAGGAGCTTGCAACGACGTTTCGGCCCGACTTGGACCATTTACAAACTTTGTAAATAGTCCAAGTTGGACTGAAACGCCGTCGTAAGCTCCTCTCTTATATGTGCGGGTTATTTGTGTAGAGTCTTGGAGGTGGATAGTGGGGAGGTGTGGTCGTTGCAGTCATGTCTATGTACTTCTCGTAAAACAGCTACTGGCGTTTTCTTTTTTGGGCCACCGCTCCTTGGTGCCAGTAAAGTGCTGAGAAAAAAAATGCTAATGACAGCAAATTACATTGTTAAGGATGGTACAAAGGTTTTCCTAGAAAGAAAAAAAATATATAATTTTTGGGAAAAAAAATGTTTTCTTGCCGAATAATAGTGCATAATTCTGGCAACATGTTAATGCAATCAGCTTGTTTCTATCATATTTCTAAGTATGTTGTTCCATTAATGTCATTTTTAAGTTCTTGATGTCATCAAGAGGACATGATGCCAATTTTTTTTTTTTATATTTTATTTAAAACAGTACATACAATACATGTCATGACAAAATCGCATATTGAAACATATACATAAGCTCCTCACCCTACCAGAAAACGAAACACAAATATAATCAATCTCCTTCATATTAACCTATTTACTAGGTTGTCTTATCTTTACTGGAAAATATCAGAATACAACTACAAACTGCAGCAAAACTATACACAAAACAAAAACTGCCTTTACCTAACCACACCTCAATACCCATCTCCCTGCTCACACATGTTACAAAAATTAAACACCACAACTGCCTAAATAAAAATTAAAAATCATATTACATTCCATAAACACACATGAACAATACTGTCTCTGCAAAAGTCTTACCCAAACAGTCCGAAGACCTGGTATCACTGTAATACACCAAATATTCGCTCCCCTGCTTTGGTAGGGTGAGGTTGTGCGGCGCTGAGCCTGCCATCTGGTGGTTTTCCGCACAAGTAAGACAGCTGTCATGGAGCCGGCTGGACGACGACGATCTAACACAGTGTGTGTAGACATGGTAACTGGAGTTATACACCCTGCAACGGCTGCGACGGTACTACCGATGATTCTTCATGATGTGTACAACATAGAGATAGAGGATTTATACGGCGTCGCTTTAAATGGCATCAACAGGGTATTCGTGAAATTGATATCTACTGAGGTCTACGAGCGCCTTGTTGACAGGTATCAGGACAAAGTTTACACCGTAAACTCGACAATGCAAGTAAGAATGAAGGACGTGTCACGAACATACACATGGATAAGGATCAAGAACGTACCATTTGAATGTGACGAAACGGACATTCGTGGGTTTTTCAACGAGTATGGTATGATACATACAGTGAATGTGGGACGATGGTCTGAGGGTCCGATGACGGGACTCTATGAAGGGACGTATTCGCTGAAGATGACACTACGTAAGCCTATACCTTCATATGTGACGCTGTCAGACTTTAGGAATCAGGTTTACGTTACGTACCCGGGGCAACGGAGAACGTGTAGGCTCTGTGGAGCTTACGAGCATGTAGCAGCGGATTGTATGAAGCGCATGATGCCTAGAAGAGAGGTACTGCAGGTTGGAGTAGTCAGGACTGTGAATGAGGAGGAACGCGGGAGGGTAGTCCAGGCCTGCGTGGAAGAGAAGACACTTACGTGGAGTGAAATTGTTGAAGGGGTTGGTGGAGCAAGTGCTGAGCAACCCCAGGTGCTAAAAGAGACTGATGTCGGAGGTGAGATTGGTGGGGGTCTGTTATCATGTGAGGACATTCCTTTAGAGGAGGTGTTAAGGGATATTATGGAGGAGCCTCTTGGTGAGATTATGAGCGCCGCCAGTGTGGTGGGGCAAGGTGGTGGTGTGGTGATGAGTGAGGGGGAGACAGTTTCTTTGGACGTTCCGGCTTTACCTGGAGAAGTAATAATTGCGGAGGTACATCAGGTGGACGGTGGTGACTGTATGGAATTCCAGTCAGGTACCCGTAAGAGGACGGGGAATCAATCAGAGCATGACGAAGAACTGACGCCTGCCCAGAGAATGAGTAAGAGACCGTCAGTGGAGTCTGCAAGGAAAGGTTTGGTTGTTTTACAGGATGATGAGAAAGTTAAGGGTGGATCTGGGGCAGGAAAGGGTTTGGGGAAAGGTAAGTCAGGTGGAAAATTTATGTCGAAGCCGAAGGGCAAATCATTGCACCCGTCTTCCAGTGTTTGACGATCAACGTAAATGGTATGTGCGCGGAAGTCAAGAGGGCATGGGTAGAGTGCACACTGAGGAGGTTTAATGTCCAGGTAGTCTTCATTCAGGAACACAATCATAGGGTAGGAAGGGACTTGATCATAAAAGGGTATAGGGTTTTTGCGGGTTCTTCGGATCGCCACAAGGGTGGGTCAGCAGTGGCGATTTTAGAGTCTAGTCCTTTTCAACTCCTAGCTTGGGAGGAGTGTGGGGAGGGTGGTTAGAGTGCAGGGATACTGGGGAGGTGTGCGGGTGTGTTTCTTGGGTATATATATGCCGGCGGAGCAAGTCCGTTTGGTTAAGACGGAATTTGTGAGGAATATTTTGATCTATGCTTTTCGCGATTTACCTGGTGTAGTGGTAGCAGGTGGGGACTTCAATTGTGTCATTCGGAAAAGGGATGTTGAGCCCAAGGGATCAGGTTGTGTGCTTGAGGCTTTAAGGGATTCATTGGGAAGTGTGGGATTAAAAGATGTGATAGGGGCGGGAGGAGTAGTTGAGCATACTTTCTTTCGACATAGTTACGCGGCGAGACTGGATAGAATTTACGTTACTCATAAGGTGGTGGTGGGAAGGGTGAAAACTTTTGATGTAGGATTCTCTGATCACAGGGGGGTTTTAGTGGATTTGAGCTGGGATGGCGTGGCACGGTGGTATAAGGGGTTTTGGAAAT
This sequence comes from Cherax destructor, assembly GCA_009830355.1. NCBI lineage: Eukaryota > Metazoa > Arthropoda > Malacostraca > Decapoda > Parastacidae > Cherax > Cherax destructor. The sequence continues at coordinate 12,137 of WNWK01028214.1, read as the reverse complement.
TGAATGTAGCTCTTTTGGTGGGAGAGGATAAGAGAGAGTGTTTTGAGGAGTGGTGGGGGAGGGTTTGGGCAGCAGGAGCGATGGCGGATAATGTGTTAGAATGGTGGGTGACTCAGGGTAAGCCGCTTATTCGCAGGTATTATCAGTCGTTAGGCAGGGAGGAGGCAGGGTGGAAATTTGGTTTGCAAAAATATGTGGAGGGACAGTTGCAGAGGTGTTATGAGAGGAGTGATAGGAAGGAGACAGGGGATCTGAAAATTTTAAAGGAGAGGCTATGGGATATACAGAGTGAACGTTTTGAAGCGTGTAGATTTAAAGAGGGAGTGGATGACATTTTGATGGGTGATAGGCCTTCGAAGAATGTTTTGAGACATTGCACTAAGAGAAGGGAGGATAGGACGATTGAACAAATGGTGGTGGAACAGGGGATGGAAGGTTACGAGCAGGGTATGGTGATACGGGGTACGGAGGCGATAGGAGTTTATGCGGATAAATGGTTCGGTCGTTATATGAGTAGTGTGGGGGGGGGCATGGGAATCAGGTTTTGGAAGGCATAGAGGACAGGCTAGAGGAAAGAGACAAGGAGGAATTGGGAAAAGCTATTAGTGAAGGGGAGGTGTGGGAGGCAGTGGCAGGCCTCAGTAAGGGACGTTCACCGCGTTTGGATGGGATTGCAAATGAGTTTTATATGGAACATTGGGGTGTGGTGAAGGAATGTTTGGTACGCTTGATGGAACGAATGAGGTTGGACGGTTTGGGGAAGGTTGGGTCGGGGATAGGGGAGAGAGGAGGATACAATGAGTAATTATCGTCCAATTATTTTAATGAATGCAGATTATAAGATTTTTTCGAAAATCCTTGGCAATAGATTAAAGAGGGTATTGGGGAAGGTGATAGCGGAGGGTCAGTGTGGCATACCGGGTAGGAGTGTCGTCAATGGGCTGGAAAGAATTAAAAATTATGCGGCGTATGGGAGAGGCGGGATTTTAGCATTAGATTGGAAAGGAGCGTATGATTGCGTGGAGCGCGAGGTTCTGTATGAGGTGATGAGACGGCAGGGATTTGGGGAGGAGGTAGTGAATTGGGTGGAGAGATTGTATGAAGGGGCGTGTGTGAGAATTCAGATCAATGGTAAATTGGGGGAGGTGGTACAGATGAATAGGGGTTTACGTCAGGGTTGTCCGTTGTCACAGATTTTATTTTCTTGTTTGCAGGATCCTTTTTATAGAATGGTCGAGATTGGGGTGTGGATGAATGTGGAGGACGTAGTGGAACGTACGGGCATCGTGGGGTATGTGGATGACACTACGGTGCTCGTGGGCTCTGTGAAAGGATTAACGAATGTTTGGGGAATTATATGTATGTTTTGTGCTGTAACGGGCATGAGGATAAATGAGCGTAAGTCGAAATTAATGGAGGTAGATTCTTGGGTGGGAGGGCCGTTGGGAAGTGGTCAGAGGTGGACTATTGTGGATAGTTTGAAGATCTGTGGGGTAATTTTCATGAGGGATCGTTTGCAAACCAGGAAAGAGAATTCCGGAAAGGTTGTGAAGGGGGCGATAGGTAGGTTGAAGGTGTGGAGTATAAAGGAAGTGACGGTAAGTCAGAGGGTTCTCATCGTGAATAGTATGGTTTATAGTAGATTATGGTTTGTGGCAGCTATTTACCCTTTGTTGCAGGAAGATGTAATGGTATTGGAACGTAAGGTTATTAACTTTGTATGGGGTGGAGGACGACATTATCTGGGGCGAGAGGTTGTTCGTAATAATGTTTCGTTGGGTGGGTTGGGGCTAATATAGTTGGAGCATAGACTGATGAGTGTATACCTGAAGAGATGCTTGATGCGGAGGAGTGTTCACGGAGGTTTGGATGGGGGGGGGGGTGTCACCAGCATTCTTAGGGAGATGGGTGAGTGGTGGAATGATAGAGATTTGGGTTATTGTCGGGACATTATGCGTAATTTTCTTGTAATGTCAATTCCGCAGACTTTAAGGGTAGGTCGGATGGGTGGTTTAGGGGAGGTACAAAGGGTTTTGGAGGGCGTGTCACAGTTCCCAATGTACGGATGGGATAGGATCTGGGAGGGCTTCAGGGTGCTGAGAATCAGTTCTAGGGCTAGGGAGTTCATGTACAGGTTTCTTCATGGGGTTGTGGCCTCTCGTGCATCATTAGCAATAATGGGATTAGTTCAGGAGGGAGGGTGTGGTAGGTGTGGGGAGCTGGCAACTACGTTACACGAAATATATTTTTGTGAGGTTTTAGGACAAGTGAGAGAATGGTTTGGGCGTGTGTTAACCCTCTTAGGAAGGGGGGGGGTATTCCTATGTTGAGGGCCATGTTTTTGGATTTTGAGGGTATAGACAGTATCACGAAGGGGACTCATGTATTGTGCGGTAGATTTTGTTTGCAGTTCATGGAGGGTCAGGGATTTGGTAATGGATCGTATTAAGGTAATACCGCTAGAATCTACCGAACTAAGTGCAGGAATAGATGTTATATGGTCAGGCGTGGGTAAAGCCACAGGATGTCATATAGGGATATGAGATTAGAGGACGAAGAGGATAATGGGGAGGGTGAGGGGTTCTGCTTAGGGTTTAGGGAATGGGGGGTAGTGGAACAGAGTGGGGTATGGAGTGGGAGATGAGGCACTTGAACAAAAGGAGTGATAGGTGGCAGTGGTGGGGGGGGCATAGGTGGGGGTGGGGGATGGTTTCTGGGGTTGTTCATTATCTTGGTAGGGCGGGTGCAATGATCTGTCATTGTGTTAGGTCTTTTTAGGGCACAGAAGGAAAGAAACTAAAATAAAAGTTTTAAATTTAAAAAAAAAAAAAAAATTCTCATGTAATGTGGAATAAGAGTCGATCTATGGTTAGTTTGTGTGTATTGGTATAGACTTCATCAAATCGTTGAATCTCCTTCTTAGGAATGGGTCTTCGGATGGGGTTTGTATTCTTGATCGTGAGGGTTCTTTGTCAGCGGGGGGTATACTCTGTGGTTTCATGATCGTCCTTCAGGTGGAAGTTTGACGGTTTTTCGCTATGGTGGGGTTGTCGAGCCAGGTTATGCTTAGGTCAGCATACTTGCTTATGATGTCCCTTTGCCTCGGGGTTGCGCCTCGTTGTTCCCAGAAGCCAGGTAGAGTTTAGTTATAAGATGCTTTCTGGGATCTTGTTAAAATTAAAGTGCACTTTATCGCCTGGCATGCAGTTAAGTAATGTCTTGCAGGTGTCGTTTTTGCATATTTGTAAATTCACGTGGAACTTTAAAGATTTGTGGCAGTGTATGCAATATAAGGTATTTGATTGACACTTTCGTTATTTTTATGGCACTTAGTACTTACTTCTGATATCATATTAGTATGGAAAAAAACCACGAGATCATTTTCATTTTTTGTGTCTCTGACAGGTAAGGTTTATGTTGTAGTTGTTGTGAATACAGGTTTATATATAGCAATTGATGTGCAGTGTGTTTATGCATTTTGTCCACTATTGCATGTAATTATTTTTGTCCTGGGATACAAAGTGTGTATTTTGTTTCACGTTAACATGGTCGCTTGTTGAAAGGAAATCTGGGATAACACGTAATATGTGAATACGATGGCTCAGAATACCTCGTGCTGTATGGGGTTGGGCCTGAGTTGCCTTTTCATACAAGGTTAAAACCTCTGGATGTTAGCTTTGTTTCTGACATATCTCTGCATTCAGCATACAAATCTCACATTTTAAAACTAAAATATAGGAACTAGTATTTGTATGTTTTGTCATCACTGTGCTAATGTTGTTTTGCACTTTGTAAAAGATAATTTTCTTTGACAATCTCGAGAATTCAGGCAAACCAGATAAGCATTGCTCGACTAAATCTCGCTTGTTGAAAAAACTTCTTCTTATTCAAACACAGATATTTTTGGGCGAAAGTGATCTTTGGCAGCTTTAATGTCCTTTCACATTGTTACATCATAGTGTTCAGCATTGCTTGTAATGCTAGTACGATTTACCATAAATGGTGGTATTGGGTTTCGATGGGGACACAGTAATCATTTCTTCTCGCGCGATATTAGTGACATATCTAAATATTTCCGATTGTTTATACCTCATATATGAATGCTTCCTCTTTCAATTCTCACTATTTATTGACCGAAGCAATTTTAGACTGATCAAATACTTTCTCTGTTCTCGTATGATAATATGAGGTATGAATATTCAGTTTGAGAAATGAATGTAAACTCCATGTTTTGGTGAATATAGCTAATTTGCCAGTAAAAGCTATTTTTTAGATATTGTATGTCTTGCGATTGTATTTACCAGCAGCTGCAAGACGGTGAAGGTCACTCTCTCTCGCGGGGCTTCTGTTTAGGTAACAGATGGGGTGTGACATCACGTGATGGCCGTGACGTTAGCTGTCGTCGGTCAGGTTGAAACAGCAACCTTGCGTGACATGATCAGGTGGTGCATATTGCGCGAAAAGTGGCTTTCTTGACAACTTTACAAAACATGATTTACTAGTAAATATGATTAGAAAGAGTTGTATTTATTAACATTGAGTTATGAAAAGACTATGATTTGATAATAGTCGTTATCATACAATGAATGATAGATCTTGTTTCACCCTAGAAAATGAGTAATTGGCAATCTTTAATCGTGATTGCAAAATTTCTGAGAGTAACATCGAAAAAAAGGCCACAGTCCTCACTGTCAGCCGACCTGCAGGAGGGTCACAGCGGGAGAGCAAGGAGGTCGCAGCATCCAGCTGCAGCGGGTCAGTCGCTGTCTGACCTCTCCAGGTCACATGAGGTGAAGCTCTAGTGCTGCCAGCCAGCCTCGGGGCTCCACCGGGAGTGAGCGAGGCTGGCTTTCGGGCGAGCACTAGAGAGCTTCACCATGTGACCTGGGAGATGACGAACGACTGACCCACCAAGCGCGCTGGACCGCCGTGCTACACAGGCGTCCGGGCATGCTGCGACCAATCAGCCGCTCTCCTTGCTGCTGGCTGATTCTGACCTCCCTCTCTCAGGTCGGCTGGACTGAGTGAGACTGTGGCCTTTTTTTTTTTTTCTGATGATCACACTTCAGGAAGCCTTTTATAATCCACGATTAAAGTTGCCACTACTCATTTTCTAAATTTGAAATAAGATCTATCATTCATTCCAACCTTGATTAACATTTTATTATCACAAATCACATTATATATGAATCTTTTTCATAGCATATATTTCCTCATGTGATTATCTAAATACAACCTTTCAATCATGTTTACTATTAAATCATGTTCTAGTAAAAGAGTTGTCAAGAAACACTTTCGGCAACTCTATCTGCACTCACCTGGGTCACCGTGACGTCACACAAGGATTTATTTGTTTCAACCTGTTGACGACCAATGACGTCACGGCTAGTTATCACGTGATGTCACACCCCATCTGACTTGATTCAACCTGTTGTACCTCGTAGGGGATTGTGGGGGAGGGGGTGACCTTCACCCAAGTCTTACACGTACTCAAAATGTTAAATACAATCACTTAAGACATACAATATCTAAAAATAACACAATTTACTAGCCAAAATTTTAGCTATATTCACCAAAACATAAAACTGATTTACAAATTTCTCAAACTGAATATTCATACCTCATATTATCATACAAGCGATGATAAGAACAGAAGAATTATTTGATCAGTCTAAATTGCTTCAGTTATTAATGGAACTTGGATTAGAAATTGAAAAGGAGCATTCCAGTATAAGAATATAAACAATCAAATATTTAGAACTCTTCATTACCACTAACACGCGCAGAGAACAGTTACTCAATGTCCCATCAAGTCAAAAGCCTACAAATTAACCAATACTGCCATTTATGGTAACTATTACTTAACATTACAAAGTATGCTGAGACTTATAGATGTAACAATAATGAGAAAGGATTTATTAAAGCTAAAGCAACCTCTTTATCTCGGTTTTAAAATTTCCCCGAGATTGTCAAAAGAAATTATACCTTTTTTTTGTTACAAAGTTTAAAACAACATTATGGTGATGACGTAAAACTTTCTATACAAATACTGGTTCCTATTTTTTTAGTTTTAAATGTAAGGATTTGTATGCTGAATTAGGATATGTCAAACAAAGCTAAACATCCGGGTTTAATTGCCCAATATGAAAAAACCTTAGCCCTAAAAGGAAAACCCAACCCGTCACAGGGTATTCATGAACCATCATTGTTCACATGTACATTATAAATTTATCCCAAGTTTCCTTTTCAATACAAGCAGACCATGTTAACGTGAAACCAAAAAGAATACACACTTTTAATATCCCGGACAAAATAAATTTACATGCAATGAAATTCGGATTGAACAAAATGCCACATAAATCGTACACTACTAAATTTTTGATTACATACATAAATTTATATTAAACCCATAACTGTTCCCAAGCCCTATAAACCTTACCAACTCAGGACACAAAATCTAATAATGATCTCGGGGTTTTTTTTTTCCATACCTAACCTTATTGTTGTAAAATCAGGAAAGTACAAAATTATAAGTGCCCAAAACTAAGAATTTTACTTAAAATAACGGGTTAAGGTAATGCCTTATGTTGCATACCTACCACAAATCTAAATTCCCGGGGGAGACAAATGTATGCAAAGCCATTACCGTAAAAAGACAATGCCCAAAATAAAATACCAGACGTCAAAGTACATTGCACTTTGGTTACTAACCGTCCAAAACATCTTATAACAAAACCCCTATAAAATACCATAGGGTTACAAAACGAAACATAACCCCCCCACAAAGGGATTTACATCATAAGCCAAGAAATATGCTTTGACCCTAAGAAAATTTATAACCTGAAATACTCTGACGACAACCCCACCCGTACACACATTGAAAACCATCCGTCAAACCAAAACAAACTCCACCTGAGAGGATCATGAAACCACATACCCCCCCTACCCCATGACAAAAGAACCTCACGATCAAGAATACAAACCCCATCCGAAGACCCATTCCTAAGAAGGGGGATCAACGTTTTATGGGTCTATCCAATACCACACAAATAACCATAGATCGACTTATTCCACATTACATGAGAATTTTTTTTTTTTTTTTTTTTTTAAAATTTTAAAAATTTTATTTTAGTTTCTTCCCTCTGTGCCCTAAAAGACCTAACACAAATGACAGATCATTGCACCCGCCCTACCAAGATAATGAAGATCAACCCCAGAAACCATCCCCCACCCCCACCTATGCCCCCCACCACTGCCACCCATCCTCCTTTTTTTCAATGTCATCTCCCCCTCCCCTACCCCACTCTGTTCCACCCCCATTCCCCCAAACCCTAAGCGAACCCTCACCTCCCATTTTCCTCTTAGATCCTCTAATCTCATATCCCTATATGACATCCTGAAAGCTTTTACCACTTGACCATATAACATCCTATTCCCCCCCCCTTAGTTCGGTAGATTCGCTTATTACCTTAATACGATCCATTCCCCCAAATCCCTGACCTCCATGAACTGCAAACAAAATCTACCGCACAATACATGAGTCCCCTTCGTGATACTGTCTATACCCTCAAAATCCAAAACATGGCCCTCAACATAGGAAACCCCCTCCTAAGAAGGTTAACACACGCCCAAACCATTCCCTCACTTGTCCTAAAACCTCGCAAAATATTTTTCCCCATGTAACGTAGTTGCCAGCTCCCACACCTACCACACCCTCCCTCCTGAACTAATCCCATTATTGCTAAAGATGCACGAGAGGCCACTACCCCATGAAGAAACCTATACATGAACTCCCTATCCCTAGAACTGATTTTCATCACCCTGAAGCCCTCCCAGATCCTACCCCATCCATACATTGGGAACTGTGACACCCCCTCCAAAACCCTTGTACCTCCTAAACCACCCATCCGACCTACCCTTAAAGTTTTGGGATTTGACTTTAACAAGTAAAAGCATAATGTCCCGACAATAAACCAAATCTCTGTCATTCCACCACTCACATCTCCCTAAGAATGCTGGTGACACCCCCCACCCAAAACCCTCCGTGAACACCCTCCGCATCAAGCATCTCTTCAGGTATACACTATCAGTCTATGTTCAACCATATTAGCCCCAACCCACCCAACGAAACTTTATTACGAAAAATTTCTCGCCCCAGCCAATGTCGTCCTCCCACCCCATACAAAGTTAATAACCTTACGTTCCAATACCATTACATCTTCCTGCAAAAAAGGGGTTTAAATTTAGCTGCCACAAACCATAATCTACTATAAACCATACTATTCACAATGAGAACCCTCTGCCTCACCGTCACTTTTTATACTCCACACCTTCAACCTACCTATCGCCCCCTTCACAACTTTCCGGAATTCTCTTTCCTGGTTTGCAAATGATCCCTCATAAAAATAACCCACAAATCTTCAAACTATCCACAATAGTCCACCTTTTGATCACTTCCCAACGGCCCTCCACCCAAGAACCTACCTCCTTTAAATCGACTTACGCTCATTTATCCTCATGCCCGTTGCAGCACAAAACATACATATAATTCCCCAAACATTTTTTAATTCTTTCACAGATCCACGAGCACCGTAGTGTCATCCACATACCCCACGATGCCCGTACGTTCCACTACGCCCTCCACATTCATCCACACCCCAATCTCGACCATTCTATAAAAGGATCCTGCAAACAAGAAAATAAAATCTGTGATAACGGACAACCCTGACGTAAACCCCTATTCATCTGTACCCCCTTCCAATTTACCATTGATCTGAATTTCACACAAGCCCCTTCATACAACCCCACCCACCCACTACCTCCTCCCGAATCCCTGCCGTCTCATCACCTCATACAAAACCCCGCCCCTCCACGCAATCATACGCACCTTTCCACCCAGCTAAAATCCGCCTCCCCATAGCCGATAATTTTTTTTTTTTTCCAGCCCATTGACGACACTCCTACCCGGTATGCCACACTGACCCTCCGCTATCACCTTCCCAAAATCCTCTTTAATCTATTGCCAAGGATTTTCGCCAAAATCTTATAATCTGCATTCATTAAAATAATTGGACGATAATTACTCATTGTATCCTCCTCTTCGAACCAAAACCACTACCCCTATCCCGACCCAACCTTCCCAAACCATCCAACCTCATTCGTTCCATCAAGCGTACCAAACATTCCTTCACCACACCCCAATGTTCCTTATAAAACTCATTTGCAATCCCATCCAAACCCGGTGAACGTCCCCTACTGAGGCCTGCCACCGCCTCCCACACCTCCCCTTCACTAATAGCTTTTCCCAATTCCTCCTTGTCCCTTTCCCCTAGCCTGTCCTCTATGCCTTCCAAAACCTGATTCCCGTGTCCCCCCACACTACTCATATAACGACCGAACCATTTATCGGCATAAACTCCTATCGCCTCTGTACCCCGTATCACCATGCCCTGCTCGAACCCTTCCATCCGTTCCACCACCATTCGTTCAATCGTCCTATCCTCCCTTCTCTTAGTGCAATGTCGCAAAACATTCTTCGAAGGCCTATCCCCATCAAAATGTCATCCACTCCCTCTTTAAATCTACACGCTTCAAAAACGTTCACTCTGTATATCCCATAGCCGCTCCTTTAATATTTTCAGATCCCCTGTCTCCTTCCTATCACCCCTATCATAACACCTCTGCAACTGTCCCTCCACATATTTTTGCAAACCAAATTTCCTACCCTGCCTCCTCCCTGCCTAAAGACTGATAATACCTGCGAATAAGCGGCACCCTGAGTCACCCACCATTCTAACAATTATCCGCCATCGCCCAGCTGCCCAAACCCCCCCCACCACTCCTCAAAACACCCCTCTCTTATCCCCTCCCACCAGAAGAGCTACATTCAATTTCCAAAAAACCCCTTATACCACCGTGCCACGCCATCCCAGCTCAAATCCACTCAAACCCCTGTATCAGAGAACTTTAAAATCAAAAGTTTGCACCCTTCCCACCACCACCTTATGAGTAACGAATTCTATCCAGTCTCGCCGCGTAACTATGTCGAAAGAAAGTATGCTCAACTACTCCTCCCGCCCCTATCACATCTTTTAATCCCACACTTCCCAATAAATCCCTTAAAGCCTCAAGCCCCAACCTGATCCCTTGGCTCAACATCCCTTTTCCGAATGACACAATTGAAGTCCCCACCTGCCACCACTACACCAGGTAAATCGCAAAGATAGATCGTATACATTCCCTCACAAATCTGGGCCTTAACCAAACGGACTCCTCCCAAGCTAGGAGTTGAAAAAGGGCTAGACTCTAAAATCGCCACTGCTGACCCAACCCTTGTGGCGATCCGAAGAACCCTGAAAAACCCCATACCCTTTTTTGTTCAAGTCCCTTCCTACCCTATGATTGTGTTCCTGGGAAAGAAGACTACCTGGACATTAAACCTCCTCAGTGTGCACTCTACCCATGCCCTTCTTGCTGCACATGCCATTTACGTTGATCGTCAAACACTGGAAGACGGGTGCAAAGATTTGCCCTTCGGCTTCGCATAAATTTTCCACCTGACTTACCTTCCAAACCCCTTTTCCCCCCCCAGATCCACCCAACTTTCTCATCATCCTGTAAAACGACCGAACCTTTCCTTGCAGACTCCACTGACGGTCTCTTACTCATTTCTGGGCAGGCGTCAGATCTTCGCCCTGCTCTGATTGATTCCTCTTCTCTTACGGTACCTGACTGGAATTCCATACAGTCACCCCCGCCCACCTGATGTACCTCCGCAATTTTTACTTGGAAAGCCGGAAAAGTCCAAAGAAACTGTCTCCCTCACTCATCACCACACCACCTTGCCCCACCACACTGGCGGCGCTCATAATCCCCACCAAGAGGCTCCCCCCATAATATCCCTTAACACCTCCTAAAAGGGAATGTCCTCACATGATAACAGACCCCCACCAATCTCACCTCCGACATCACTTTAGCACCTGGGGTTGCCCAGCACTTGCTCCACCAACCCCTTCAACAATTTCACTCCACGTAAGTGTCTTCTCTTTCCACGCAGACCTGGTCTCCCCTCCTGCGTTCCTCCTCATTCACAGTCCTGACTATTCCTTGCTGCTGTACCTCTAGGCACTTCGCTTCATACAATCCGCTGCTACATGCTCGTAAGCTCCACAGAGCCTACACGTTCTCCGTTCCCCCGGGTACGTAACATAAACCTGATTCCTAAATTCCTGGACGGGTCACATATGAAGGTATAGGCTTACGAGTCATCTTCAGCGAATACGCCCCTTCATAGAGTCCCGTCATCGGACCCTAAAACCATCGTCCACATTCACTGTATGTATCATTTTTACTCGTTGAAAAACCCACGAATGTCCGTTTCGTCACATTCAAATGGAATTTTCCCTTGGGATCCTTATCCATGTGTATGTTCGTGACATGTCCTTCATTTTACTTGCATTGTCGAGTTGACGGTGTAAACTTTATCCTGGTACCTGTCAACAAGGCGTTTCGTTGACCTCAGTAGATATCAATTTCAATGCCCGTTGCATTTAAGGCCACTCCGATAAATCCTCTATCTCTATGTTGTACCCCCAATCATGAAGAATCATCGGTAGTACCCCCAGCCGTTGCAGGGTGTATACTCCAGTTACCATGTCTACACACACTGTGTTAGACCCTGTCCAGCCGGCTCCATGACAGTTGTCTTACTTGTGCGGAAAACCACCAGATGGCGGGCCCTAGCGCGCACAACCTCCCCCTACCAAAGCAGGGGGCGAATAATGACTTGTATTACCTGAAACATGGAAAATTGTATTTTTTTAATGTTTCCTAAAAAACATGGAAAATGAATTTTTTTATTCTGTTACCCGAAAATTGTATATGTTTTGAAATTTGTAAATGTATCTTTGTATATTAATAAATAATAAATAAATGATGAAAATGTATTAGTGTTATCCTGTGTTTACTCATTTAATAAGAGGAAGTTACCTGCTCAACCTTTGAGACCCAGTGACGTCACTGGTGTCCCCTCACGCACTTTTAATTCATTCAATGTAATAAGGGAAAGATACGTGTTTCAACATGTACCCTGTGTTTACTTGATGATCAGTGACGCGAAAAAATCACGTGAAGGGGGT
>WNWK01028213.1:15000-16107 GCA_009830355.1 Cherax destructor | reverse complement strand
CCCTCGGCCTAGCATATTTACGGCTGAATTGTATGCCATTCTTGTGGCACTTATCCGTATTGCATCTATGCCTGTGTCACCATTTGTGGTCGTTTCAGACTCCCTTAGTGCTTTACAGGCTATCCGTAAAATTGATACACCTCACCCTCTAGTTCTTCGTATCCACCTTTGGTTACGCCGAATCTTTAGCAAGCATAAAGATATTGTCTTTTGTTGGGTCCCTGGTCATGTTGACGTATAGGGCAATGAACAGGCGGACACTGCTGCGCGGTCAGCAGTACATGACCTTCCAGTTTCATATAGAGGTGTTCCTTTCACGGACTATTTTGTGGTCATTGCTACCCACCTTCGCACCCGTTGGCAACAATGCTGGTCTGACCTGCTGAATAACAAACTTCATTCTATTAAACCGGTTATAGGTTTCTGGCCTTCTTCTTGTCACCAATGTCGAGGTTGGGAGACTACACTCTCCCGTCTTCGCATCGGCCACACTCGTCTTACTCACGGGTATCTCATGGAGAGGCTCCCTGCCCCTCTCTGTGAGCATTGTCAGGTTCCAGTGTCTGTTCGACATATTCTGTTGGACTGCCCCCACTATCAACGAGCACGCAGAATTTACCTCCAACGGCGTCTTCGCTCTGCGGCCCTTTCTTTACCTTCCCTTCTTGCAGATGGACCCTCCTTTAATCCTGACTCTCTCGTTGACTTTTTGACAGAAACTGACTTACTACACAAACTCTGAAGATTATACCTCTAGCACCTCCCTCAGTCCCTTCTACCTTGATCTCTTGCTACCCTCTATCCCTGCACTATTCACCATCCTACTGCACTCCATACCCTACTAATCATCCATCTCCCTCTTACAACCCATTCTCCCTGCATCCTGCAATAACCTGCAGCGCTGTATAACCCCTGTGGTTTAGCGCTTCTATTTGATTATAATAATAATAATAATACCCTCTCTCCCTGCACTATCCACTGTCCTGCTGCACTCCATACCCTACTAATCATCCATCTCCCTCTTACAACCCATTCTCCCTGCATCCTGCAATAACCTGCAGCGCTGTATGACCCCTGTGGTTTAGCGCTTCTATTTGATTATAATAA
>WNWK01028213.1:0-10000 GCA_009830355.1 Cherax destructor | reverse complement strand
TCTTTCCTCCGTAAGCAATGCGTGTCGTATGAGGCGACTAAGATGCCGGGAGCAATGGGCTAGTAACCCCTTCTCCTGTACAAATCTACTAAAAACGAGAAGAAGAAAACTTTATAAAACTGGGTTGTCTGAATGTGCGTGGATGTAGTGCGGATGATAAGAAAGAGATGATTGCCGATGTTATGAATGAAAAGAAGTTGGATGTCCTGGCCCTAAGCGAAACAAAGCTGAAGGGGGTAGGCGAGTTTCAGTTGGGAGAAATAAATGGGATTAAGTCAGGAGTATCTGAGAGAGTTAGAGCTAAGGAAGGGGTAGCAATAATGTTGAAGGATCAGTTATGGAAGGAAAAGAGGGAATATGAATGTGTAAATTCAAGGATTATGTGTATTAAAATAAGGGTCGGATGCGAAAAGTGGGTCATAATAAGCGTGTATGCACCTGGAGAGAGAGGAGGTAGAAGAGAGAGAGAGATTTTGGGAGATGTTAGCGAATGTATAGGAACTTTTGAACCAAATGAGAGAGTAATTGTGGTAGGGGACCTAAATGCTAAAGTGGGAGAAACATGCAGAGAGGGTGTAGTAGGTAAGTTTGGGGTGCCAGGTGTAAATGATAATGGGAGCCCTTTGATTGAACTTTGTATAGAAAGGGGTTTAGTTATAGGTAATACATATTTTAAGAAAAAGAGGATAAATAAGTATACAAGATATGATGTAGGGCTAATGACAGTAGTTTGTTGGACTATGTATTGGTAGATAAAAGACTGTTGAGTAGACTTCAGGATGTACATGTTTATAGAGGGGCCACAGATATATCAGATCACTTTTTAGTTATAGCTACAGTGGGAGTAAAAGGTAGATGGGATACAAGGAAAATAGAATCAGTATGTAAGAGAGAGGTGAAGGTTTATAAACTAAAAGAGGAGGCAGTTAGGGTAAGATATAAACAACTATTGAAGGATAGATGGGCTAGTGAGAGTGTAGGCAATGGGGTCGAAAATGTATGGGGTAGATTTAAAAATGTAGTGTTAGAGTGTTCAGCAGAAGTTTGTGGTTACAGGCGAGTGGGTGCGGAGGGAAGAGGAGCGATTGGTGGAATGATGATGTAAAGAGAGTAGTAAGGGAGAAAAAGTTAGCATATGAGAGGTTTTTACAAAGTAGAAGTGATGCAAGGAGGAAGAGTATATGGAGAGAAAAAGAGAGGTTAAAAGAGTGGTGAAGCAATGTAAAAAGAGAGCAGATGAGAGAGTGGGTGAGATGTTATCAGCAAATTTTGTTGAAAATAAGAAAAAGTTTTGGAATGAGATTAATAAGTTGAGGAAGCCTAGAGAACAAATGGATTTGACAGTTAAAAATAGGAGAGGAGAGTTATTAAATGGAGAGTTAGAGGTATCGGGAAGATGGAGAGAATATTTTGAGGATTTGTTAAATGTTAATGAAGACAGGGAAGCTGTGATTTGTGTAGGGCAAGGAGGAATAACATCTTGTAGGAGTGTGGAAGAGCCAGTTGTGGGTGTAGGGGAAGTTCGTGAGGCAGTGGGTAGAATGAAAGGGGGTAAGGCAGCTGGGATTGATGGGATAAAGATAAAAATGTTAAAAGCAGGTGGGGATATAATTTTGGAGTGGTTGGTGCTATTATTTAATAAATGTATGGAAGAGGGTAAGGTACCTAGGATTGGCAGAGAGCGTGTATTGTTCCTTTGTATAAAGGCAAAGGGGACAAAAGAGAGTGCAAAAATTATAGGGGAATAAGTCTGTTGAGTGTATCTGGTAAAGTGTATGGTAGAGTTATTATTGAAAGAATTAAGAGTAAAACAGAAAGCAGGATAGCAGATGAACAAGGGGGCTTTAGGAAAGGTAGGGGGTGTGTAGACCAAGTGTTTACAGTGAAACATATAGGTGAACAGTATTTGGATAAGGGTAAAGATGTTTTTGTGGCATTTATGGATTTGGAAAAGGCATATGATAGGGTAGATAGGGGGGCAATGTGGCAGATGTTGCAGGTGTATGGAATAGGAGGAAGGTTACTGAAAGCAGTGAAGAGTTGTTATGAGGATAGTGAGGCTCAGGTTAGAGTGTGTAGGAGGGAAGGGGACTATTTCCCAGTAAAAGTGGGCCTTAGACAAGGATGTGTGATGTCACCGTGGTTGTTCAATATATTTATAGATGGGGTTGTAAGAGAAGTGAATGCGAGGGTCTTGGCAAGAGGTGTTGGGCTAAAAGATAAAGAAGCAAATACAAAGTGGAAGTTGTCACAGTTGCTTTTTGCTGATGACACTGTGCTTTTGGGAGATTCTGAAGAGAAGTTGCAGAGGTTGGTGGATGAATTTGGTAGGGTGTGTAAAAGAAGAAAATTGAAAGTGAATATAGGAAAGAGTAAGGTGATGAGGATAACAAAAAGAATAGGTGATGAAAGATTGGATATCAGATTGGAGGGAGAGAGTATGGAGGAGGTGAATGTATTCAGATATTTGGGAGTGGACATGTCGGCGGATGGGTCTATGAAGGATGAGGTGAATCATAGAAGTGATGAGGGGAAAAGGGTGAGTGGAGCACTTCGGAGTCTGTGGAGACAAAGAACCTTGTCCATGGAAGTAAAGAGGGGAATGTATGAGAGTATAGTTATACCAACGCTCTTATATGGGTGTGAAGCATGGGTGATGAATGTTGCAACGAGGAGAAGGCTGGAGGCAGTGGAGATGTCATGTCTGAGGTCAATGTGTGGTGTGAATATAATGCAGAGAATTCGGAGTTTGGAAATTAGGAGGAGGTGCGGGATTACCAAAACGATTGTCCAGAGAGCTGAGGAGGGGTTGTTGAGGTGGTTTGGACATGTAGAGAGAATGGAACGAGACAGAGTGACTTCGAGAGTGTATAAATCTGTAGTGGAGGGAAGGCGGGGTAGGGGTCGGCCTAGGAAAGGTTGGAGGGAGGGGTAAAGGAAGTTTTGTGTGCGAGGGCTTGGACTTCCAGCAAGCATGTGTGAGCGTATTTGATAGGAGTGAATGGAGGCATATGGTTTTTAATACTTGACGTGCTGTTGGAGTGTGAGCAAAGTAACATTTATGAAGGGATTCAGGGAAACCGGCAGGCCGGACTTGAGTTCTGGAGATGGGAAGTACAGTGCCGGCACTCTGAAGGAGGGGTGTTAATGTTGCAGTTTTATAACTGTAGTGTAAAGCACCCTTCTGGCAAGACAGTGATGGAGTGAATGATGATGAAAGTTTTTCTTTTCGGGCCACCCTGCCTTGGTGGGAATCGGCCGATGTGTTAATAAAAAAATAAAATAATATATATATATATATATATTATATATATATATATATATTTTATATATATATATATATATATATATATATATATATATATATATATATATATATATATATATATATATATATATATATATATATATATATATATTTATATATATTATATATATATATATATATATTATAGTGAATGACCTGAAAAGAATGGAGGAGAGAATAAGTGATCTTGATGCCCATGATGCCCTGTATCTCCTCACAAGGTGTCTTACTATGCCAAGACTCACTTACTTCCTGAGGTGCGCACCCTCTTTTGAAAACCCAACACTTGATGAGTATGACGCACACCTGAGATCAACCTTCAAGAAGGCACTGAATCTGTCACTAGAGGATCAGCAATGGGAGCAGGCAACCCTCCCAGTGCGACTTGGAGGTATAGGGGTGCGCAAAGCAAGGCAGGTAGCGTTACCTGCATTTCTGTCATCGTGTTTGGCTTCCAGTGGATTAGTCAAGAGGATTGTCCCTGAACGTTTGAGAGGGGTGGTGGGAGCTCAAGACCCCAAGTTCATTGAAGCAGCAGTGCAGTGGGACATCCTGGCAGACTCCTCCAGTAGACCAGCTCCTCCCAAAGAGCACAAACAGTCCCACTGGGACAAACCGATCATGGAAAAAATTTCCAACACAATGCTCACCAACGCTTCAGGAAAGGACAAAGCTCGTCTCCTAGCGGTGAAGGCACCACACTCAGGAGATTTCCTTCTTGCTGTTCCCAATTCCTCTCTGGGACTCGCTCGACCCACAGGCCATTCGGATTGGTGTTGCTCTTCGCCTAGCCGCCCCATACTCACCGAACATAGGTGTATTTGCGGCAGGGCGACGGCTGACCATCGGACTTCATGGTCTAGTGTGTCACACATCAGAAGGGAAGTATGCTAGACATGAGGAGGTCAATGACATCATAAAGAGAAGCCTCGCCACAGCCCGTTGCCCAGCTCAACGGGAACCCCAAGTGCAGAGGTCTGATGGAAGTCAAAGCGTCCTGATGGAGCCACCATGCTACCCTGGAAGGATGGTAAGCAGATTGCTTGGGACTACACCTGTGCTGCCACATTGGCAGACACCTACCTGCCACACTCCTTAGCCGAAGGGGTGGAGCTGCCAGCCACAGGGAGACCCAGAAGACCCGCAAATATGAAGACCTTCCCTCTTGCTATAACTTCATCCCAATAGGGTCGGAGACCCATGGAGCATGGGGCAAGTGTGCTCTAAAGTTTCTCAAGGAGCTGGGTGGAAAACTCATCATAGAAACCAAGGACCACAGGGCGACCAGCTTCCTGTTTCAGAGACTCAGTGTTGCGATCCAGAGGGAAATGCCTGCAGTATTCTGGGCACTCGGCCCACTGCCGGGAGTTGGACGAAGTATTTGACATGTAGCTCTGAGTTGTTATCTATGTTGTTTTACTCCCCATTGTATTTTGTATTTTGTCTTGAAATAAAGTTTGTATATATTATATATATATATATATTATATATATATATATATATATTATATATGTATATATATATTATATATATATATATATATATATATATATATATATATATATATATATATATATATATATATATATATATATATATATATATATATATATTTTATATATATATATATATATATATATATATATATATATATATATATATATTATATTTATGTATTTAGAAAAGGCATTTGATAGAGTGGATAGGGAAGTAATGTGGCAGATGTTGCAAATGTATGGAATATGTAGTAAGTTACTAAATGATGTAAAGAGGTTTTACGAGGATAGTGAGGCTCAGGTTAGGGTGTGTAGGAGAGAGGGAGATTACTTCCCAGTAAAAGTAGGTCTTATACAGGAATGTGTAATGTCACCATGGTTGTTTAACGTATTTATAGACGGAGTTGTTAAAGAAATAAATGCTAGGGTGTTGGGGAGAGGGGTGGGATTAAATTATAGGGAATCAAATACAAAATGGGATTTGACACAGCTTTATGGGTGAGGGGGTTGGGTGTGTGCGTGAGCATGTTCAATAGGAATGAATGGAGATGAATTGTTTTTGGGACCTGAGGAGCTGTTGGAGAGTGAGCAGGGTAATAGTTTGTGAAGGGATTCAGGGAAATCAGTTAGCCAAACTTGAGTCCTGGAAGTGGGAAGTACAATGCTTGCACTTTAACCCTTTGGGGGTCGACAGGCCCTCTCCCAAACTTGTTCTCAGGGTCGAAAATTTTTTGGAGAAAAAAAATTATTTTTTCTTATGAAATGATAGAGAATCTTTTTCCAATAATAACGACACCAAAAGTATGAAATTTGATGGAAAACTTACGAAATTATTCTCTCGCGAAGTTATCGTTCTCAACGATATTTACGCATCGGCGATTTCGCCCACTTTGAGCCCTATTTTTGGCCAATTCCAATGTTCCAGTCTACTAAAATCATAGCTACTTCGCTAGAACTCCATTTCTTCTATCGATTGAGTACAAGAAACCGCCCATTTACCAATTTCAACTACCCAAAAAAGTGGTCAGAAATTGGCAATTTCGCCAATTTCACACAAATTTCAAACGATGCCAATTTCAAAATGGGGTCCAGAATAAACAGGGCAGACATTCCTGCACTAAAACAACATCTTCTCTGTTCATTAGTCACGTCTCCAGGCCCCTCTTACATTACTTTTGCTTTTCATTTTGAATTTTTATTCTCACAAAAAATAAAAGATTTACTGTTATGTATACAACTGCATCATTGTAAAAATGGTATAAATAATATCACCGCACTTGTGAAAGAATATTAGACTCACCAGTTGATGTGTATTGGATGCGTGGAGTGATTTGTTTACTCTGGAACATCGGCAAAAATCGAACATTTTCGCTACTTTGAGCTCAATTTCAAGGTACTAATCAAAATCATATCTATTTCTATAATATATCTTCAATTCTATCAAAAGAGACCAAGAAAACGAGAATACATCAATAAATATCATACGAAAATAGACTGCAAAGTCGCTGTTTTAAACGAAAAATAGTCTAAATTTTTTTTTCTCATACAGTATGTGCTGCAGGATTTTTTTTATACTGCGCACACTGACCACACAGTCCCATTCTTTCACATGTAGGCCTACCAGCTGTTTCCCACTTAATTTGAGGCCGCTAGAATTTACGCGTACTAGTACGGCACCGACCTTGGCGCGTAAAACGTACTAGTACGGCACCGACCTTGGCGCGTAAAACGTACTAGTACGGCACCGACCCCGAAAGGGTTAAAGGGAGTTTGGGATATTGGCAGTTTGGAGGGACATCTAAACTGTCATATCTGAGCGCCTCTGCAAAAACAGTGATTATATATGAGTGATGGTGAAAGTGTTGAATGATGAAAGTTTTTTTTTTTTTTTTTTTTTGTCATCCTGCCTCAGTGGGAAATGGCCAATGTGTCAAAAAATAAATAAATAAATATTATACATATGTATACAGTGGAACCTTGGCTTACGAGTGCTCATATGCTGAGTCAATTTTCCTCATTTAAATTAATTGAAATGCCATTAATCCGTTCCAGCGTAATTCCTGCTCTGGAGGCTGGACAAAATACACTTTAATATAACGCTAATATCAACTCTACGGCTTATTTATCTGTCACAATTCATCTAATGTGACATAATAAACAATATAAAAAACAGAACCCTGATATATACTCTAGAATGAATAAAATGTCATTACGTATGTGACTATGTAGTAGTGGTGACGGTGGAGGTGGAGAAGAATTTATTGTTTGGAGACAGGACGCTAATATCAACTCTACGGCTTATTTATCTATCGCAATTCATCTAATATGACATAATAAACAAAGTACGTAAATAAAATAGAATCCTGATAAACGTATATTCTAGAATGAATAAAATACGTATGTCATTATGTGACAAGTGGTGGCGGGCATTCCTGGTTATGGTAAGCTTTGTTGTGGTACTCAGCGTGCCATCTCGTGGTGTCGTTCTTAAACTCACTTGTTATTATAGTATTATTATTATTATTATAGTAGTATTATTATATTATTACAGTGGTACCTCGACATACGAGCAGCTCCCAACTCGAACAATTATGTTAGTGTATTTCTGTAAGTGCTTTTGTAAGTGTATTTTTGGGGGTCTGAAACGGATTAATCTAATTTACATTATTCCTTATGGGAGCAAATTCGTTCGGATCGGCACTCGAACAGCCTTTGGAACAATTAAGCTCGTAACCCGAGATACCACTGTACAGTGGTACCCCGGTTTATGATGGTCCCCAAACTCACCCTTTTATGTAAGTTTATTTTTTTAAATGCTTTTGTAAGTGTAATTTTGGGGGTCTAAAAGGACTAGTCTATTTTACAACATTTCTTAAGGAGATAAATTCGTTTGGTAATGGCACTTGAACAGCATTCTGGAATGAAAAAATATCGTAAACCGGGGTACCACTGTATATGTATTATTATTATATTAAATTATTATTATAATTATTATAGCATTATTATACTATTATATGTATTATTATTATATTATTATTATACATATTATTTTTTTATTCACATTGGCCGTTTCCCACCAAGGCAGGGTGGCCCGAAAAAGAAAAACTTTCATCATCACTCACTCCATCACTGTCTTGCCAGAGGCATGCTTACACTACAGTTATAAAACTGCAACATTAACACTCCTCCTTCAGAGTGCCAGCACTGTACTTTCCATCTCCAGGAATCAAGTCCGGCCTGCCGGTTTCCCTGAATCCCTTCATAAATGTTACCTTGCTTACACTCCAAAAGCACGTCAAGTCCTAAAAACCATTTGTCTCCATTTGCTCCTATCTAACACGCTCATGCACGCTTGCTGGAAGTCCAAGCCCCTTGCGCACAAAACTTCCTTTACCCCCTCCCTCCAACCTTTCCTAGGCCGACCCCTACCTCGCCTTCCCTCCACTACAGATTTATACACTCGAAGTCATTCTATTTTGTTCCATCCTCTCTACATGTCCAAACCATTTCAATAACCCCTCCTCAGCCCTCGGGATAATATTTTTGGTAATCCCACACCTCCTCCTAATCTCCAAACTATGGATTCACTGCATTATATTCACACCACACATTGCCCTCAGACATGACATCTAAACTGCCTCCAGCCTTCTCCTTGTTGCAACATTCACAACCCATGCCTCACACCCATACAAGAGCATTGGTATAACTATACTCTCATACATTCCCCTGTTTGCTTTCATGGATAAGGTTCTCTGTCTCCACAGACTCCTCAGTGCACCACTCACCTTTTTCCTTTCGTTAATTCTATGATTCACCTCATCCTTCATAGACCCACCTGCTGACACATACACTCCCAAATATCTGAACACATTCACCTCCTCCATACTCTCTCCCTCCAATCTGATATCCAATCTTCCATTACCTATTTTTTTTGTTATCTTCATCACCTTACTCTTTCCTATATTCACTTTTAATTTTCTTCTTTTACATACCCTACTAAACTCATCAGCCAACCTCTGCAACTTCTCTTCAGAATCTCCCAAAACCACAGAGTCATCAGTAAAGAGCAACTGTGACAACTCCCACTTTGTATTAGATTCTTTATCTTTTAACCCCACACCTCTTGCCAACACCAGAGCATTTACTTCTCTTACAACTCCATCTATAAATTTATTGAACAACCATGGTGACATCACACATCCCTGTCTAAGGCCTACTTTTACTGGGAAATAATCTCCCTCTTGCCTACATACTCTAACCTGAGCCTCACTATCCTCGTAAAGACTCTTCACTGCTTTCAGTAACCTACCTCCTATCCCATACATTTCCAACACCTGCCACATTGCCCCCTTATCCACCCTATCATATGCCTTTTCCAAATCCATAAATGCCACAAAAACCTCTTTACCCTTATCTAAATACTGTTCACCTATATGTTTCAGTGCAAACACTTGGTCTACACACCCCTACCCTTCCTAAAGCCTCCTTGTTCATCTGCTATCCTGCTGTCCATCTTACTCTTAATTCTTTCAATAATAACTCTACCATACACTTTACCAGGTATACTCAACAGACTTATTTCCCTAGTAAGCCATGCGTGTCGTAAGAGGCGACTAAAATGCCGGGAGCAAGGGGCTAGTAACCCCTTCTCCTGTATATACAGTGGTACCCCGACTTACGATATTTTTTCATTCCAGAATGCTGTTCAAGTGCCATTACCAAACGAATTTATCTCCATAAGAAATGATGTAAAATAGACTAGTCCTTTTAGACCCCCAAAATTACACTTACAAGAGCATTTAAAAAAATCAACTTACATAAAAGGGTGTGTTTGGGGACCATCGTAAGTTGGGGTACCACTGTATTACTAAATGTAAAAGGAGAAACTTTCGTTTTTCCTTTTGGGCCACCCTGCCTCGGTTGGAAACGGCCGACGTGTTGAAAGAAGAAGAAAGAATTTTTACACTCTCTTTTTGTCCCCTTATCCTTTATACAAAGGAACTATGCATGCTCTCTGCCATTCCCTAAAATAAAAGCACTAACCACTCCAAAAGTATATCC
Organism: Cherax destructor; assembly: GCA_009830355.1. Lineage (NCBI taxonomy): Eukaryota > Metazoa > Arthropoda > Malacostraca > Decapoda > Parastacidae > Cherax > Cherax destructor. The sequence continues at coordinate 136 of WNWK01028213.1, read as the reverse complement.
TCACCTGCTTTTAACATTTCTATCTTTATTCCATCAATCCCAGCTGCTTCACCCTTTTCATTCTACCCACTGCCCCATGCACTTTTCCCACACTCACAACTGGTTCTTCCTCACTCCTATAAGATGTTATTCCTCC
>WNWK01028212.1:0-25595 GCA_009830355.1 Cherax destructor | reverse complement strand
AAATAAAAATTATTATTATTATTATTATTATTATTATTAAATGTAATGGGCCTGTTAGACAGTGAGAACATCTAGTAAGGGGGAACCAATTCCCAAAATTTGGGAGGAGAAGGCTAGAGAGACCCTTCCAGACCTTCTCCCTACTGGTTCCACCATGAGAAGTATGGCTCATGATCATGCTATCAACAGTCTTTATGATATTTCTCATGAGGATGATGAGGGCTTAAGTCTGAAACACTGTTTTCTGATGTTGAACTGCAGTCAACTGAAGAAAGGGATGTTCCAGCCAGAGCTGAGCATGATTGGAGCATAGATCAGTTCAGGAGGTGAGAGGCTGCATCTACTAAGGTGCATTTAATTTCTGTACAGGAGAATGATGTCACACTGAGCAGAGCCTCAGCTGTGGCTGAGGAAGCAGTTTCACAATTTAATAAGTGCTTTCATTTCAGAGAGGAAACTTTTACAGAGAAGTTGCCTCTGTTTGTAGTACCAAGGAAGGAGAACAAGTGTTTTGTCACCAAATGATGATGATGTCCAAGGTTTCCAGGCATTCCTTCAAGCCTCAGCTGTGGAGACTGTGGAAGAATATAGTAAGACCTATCATGTCTGTCAATGTAGAGGAAACCTTGTCCATGTATTAAACCTGTTCCCTTTCAGCTTATTTCAGCACCAGGTGGACCCTTCAGCAAGCTGATAGTAGATGTAGTTGGTCCAGTCCCAAGGACCAGAATGGGAAATGATTATTTACTCACAACAAATTGCTCTACTACCAGGTACCTGGAAGCCGTCCTTCTATATAAGATGACAGCTCATGTAGTCTTAAGGGCTTTGATGAAGTTCTTTTTTCATGTAGAGCCTAACTTTTCAGCTATCTATTACCCTCCATCTCAAGGGAAACCAGAGAACTTCCATCAGACCCTAAAGACAATGATGCAAGCCTGTAGTATAGACAATACTAACATCTGTGATGAGAGGACCCCTCTCTTTGTAACTGCTGAGTGGGGAAGCACTCTGGAATCTCTGAGCTATTGGCTTGGGGAGAATGGTGATGCTTCCCCCTCGGAGCTTTTTCTCAGTTTCAGATACTGTTTGGCTTGTATGAAATGGATGGTACCAGTGAAAGTACCCATCAACCAGATCCAAATGATGAAGTGGGACCATAACGTGGACCATAATGCTCTGGAGGCTGGAGATGAGGTTCTGGCATTGGAGCCAGTTCACGTGAAAAACTGTATGGAAAGTTGCTGTGAGCTGACCATGGTGTGGGGAAAGTTCTCAAGTGTAAGATATATAACCCACACACCTGAGCAGGAAAGGTGTAAGAATAATGTATACAGTAACTGGTTAGAGGATTTAGCATTATATCAGAAACCTAGAGTGACCAATGTTTCAGTGGATCCACTATGTAAAGAGGTGCAAAATAATAATCTGTATGTAATGACCAAAAAGTATGTAAGAAATTCCATGTTTATGAGAGAGATTGGAGAAAAAATGTTTGGTCTTTCTAAGGAAAGTGTTGGAGAGTTGGCTCAACCACCGTGTAACCTTGTAAAAGTTTGGGATGTCACTAAAGGGGTAAAGTCAAGACTTCATGAAGAAATTGATAAGGAAGCTGAGCCAATTCGACAATTATTGTGTGTGAAAAATCTGTATGAAAACTGGGATATGGAGGAAGAAGTGAAATTCTTTCAATACCAGTTTGTAGTGCTTAGTGAGAGTCAGTGGGCATTCCCATGCTTCATGGTTCCCAAATTCAATGGCACCTTGAGCAAATGCACTGACTGCCACAAAGTACATGTAACAACTAAAGTTTACTGGCTTAGAAAGTTTGATGCTGATGTCTTAAAAGATGCAAAAGTATTAGATAAAGTAAAGCATGAGGCAGGAAGATGTGATATTCCTGGCCTGGGTGCCAATACAATTTCCATGTGTGTAATATCAATTGAGTTCATTGAGTATTTAAAATTATTGTGGGAGATGGAACGTGAAAGTATTTTTGTAAACTTGATGTACACAGCCAGGGTGCGGGAAGATGTCTTGGGGTTTGTGTTTGTACTGCAAGAGGTTGCAGAATTGGTAATTTTGCCACAGGAAAGGAATTTTTCACTGTGGGTTGTCTATTCTGCATCTGTATATGTCCCAGGATCGTTTCACCCTGTTCCTATGTATGGTGACCCGAATCAGACTCTTAAGATGGGCTTTGTCTGTGATTGCTGAGGTTCTTTCTAGATGTTTCATGTAGATAAATGGTGCATGCTTAGTACATAGTGTTTGTCTTGTGCTGACCTTGTTGTTTTGCAGTGGTGAACTCTTGGCGGGCCTGAGTGCTCCTACCAGCCATTCAACTGTGAAGGAGATGGTTGGAGCCAGACAAGAAAAGGAGTCAGGGTATCAAATATTGTGAGTTGAGGCGGAGTTGACAACCTTCGGTGACATGAGAAGTCCAGGGAGGTATGTTGTGTGTCTTGGTGTGCTCTAAGTACAAACGGTCCAACGGTTGCCTGAGTGGTCCCGTGTATCTCCTCCATGTACTATAGCAGTTCCTCCTTATAAGGTTGGAGGATCTGTATGGAGTGAGGTCCTCGGAAGATGGGGGTACGTGCCTGACCATTTTAAGGATTTTGGGTGTTGACTGGAGAGTCTCACTTTTTGGTTTGGCCACCACGTAAGAGACACCTTGACATGTTTTTGTGAAGTTTCTGCCTGGGGTATACCTGACTGCTCTGGGTTTGGCTCTACTCTCATCTCCTGATCAGGAAGATGCCATCCTGGAGTACCAGTTGCCTGCTGGATTTACCGCAGCGGAGGCACAGGCCTGTCGGTGCTGGCTTTCACAGTGGGCTTTGTGTGTAGTCCTTGCATTGTAAAATGTATTATGTTAGTAACCACTAAAGTAGTTAATGGTTACACCCTTCAGTATGTGGATGTGGTTGAACTGTTTTTCTAATAACCTCTGCACTCTGTTCTAGTATTGTTCCATTCACGGGTTTTGTATGGTGTATGGTAAGGCGAAATGCATGTTTATTCTGGGAAGGTTCAGTGGAGCCATGAGATTTGTAGATTGCCATGTTGTATGTCACCTTGTTGTATAACTGTACAGTAAAGAGTAATTATGGTGCTGGGGTATATGTAAAACCTCTAGTAGTGGTACTACCACCTTTAGGCTAAGACCTTATTTTTCCCTAGCCGTATCCTGCGGGACACTGCTAGCTTTTGTGAGACTCCGTCTTTATAAGACTCCGTCTGGAGGTGGGGGTGTTATGGGGTATTATGGACTTGTTATGGGGGCTATTGGAACCCAGCATGTATTGTAGTAATTAAATAACATGAATGCCTAATTATATTGAATTATTCAGAATTTGCTATGAGGTCTTAGGTCAGGCCACCCTAAAGACTTAAAAGAGCTGATTAAACTGATTTTCTCAATATAATAGGTTATATAAAATATAAATGCACATTTTTATTAAGTACTAGTTATAAGTTGCATGTCTCATTGTAATAACATAAGATATATTGAGAGTACATGTGCAAAGTGATGTGTTTATGTTTGAGGGGGAGGAGCTTAGAGAGACTGCTGTTTCCCACAATCCCTTCCTGGAGAAAAACATGGCTGCTGGAGTGAGCTGCTGTTGTTGGTGCTGATCTTAACTTGGCTTCAGGGCTGAATGAGTGCCCAAAAGGTAATGGGGAGGGTTGTAGATCGATGTTACTATGACATTCAGTGATCTTCAGTGTATCAAGACACTGGAGGGTTAAGAAATGTTGAGAAAAAGAGAGTTGAAGGTGGCAGCTGAGCCATGTGCTTTGGGAAAGGCTGATTATATGTTTAGGAGTGGAGACCTGTACATTATATGTATATACTTCTTAATATAGCTCTATTTTTATAATGTTGGTTTAAATAACCTTTGAGAGGAATGTGAAAGGACCAATAAGTTTTCAGATGCAGCAGCTACACCTGAGTAAGTATCTTTTAGCCTATAAATGTCCTCCTTTTACCCTAAGACCTTTTAAGTAAATACCCTATGCTAGTACATGTAGAACCTTGATGATAATAGGGGAAAAATAACATAACAGTACCCCACCTTTATTACAAATAAAGTAAGAAGCCTCCAAAGCCTTATCATTGCAACCACACCGCTAAGAAGAAGTCACCAAATAACACGGCGTTATAAATGGTGACAGCGGTGCCTCGCGGCAGTTGTGTTTGCCCGCGAGGGGAGGAAGAGGAATGAAGTTTGTCTTCACTCCATCACTCTACACAAGAAGCATCCATCTCTCAACGAGTTATCCTGATGTCGTGTCTGCAAATCTCAGCATCCAGACACAGGTACAAGCAGGATTCAGGCCGAAATTTGTCTAATTCTCCGAGAAATGGCGTCACTGACTTCACGCCACAGCGTCCCATGCTGTTTCTCAGTCACGTGTTCAGCCTTGCCAGCATGTTCTGCTGTTGTTCAGCTCAGCACTGCTATTTCAGCACTTCAGAGGTGAGTTTGTGGTGATTTCAGCGTCTAGTGTGTCTCCCTCGTGTATGGGTAGGGTGAGAGTAGGAAGCGGCCGGAATTCCTCGTCTGACTCGCCCACTCACGCCGCCACACACTCACTCACCACTGCTGTCACTCCCTCTATGCTGTTTTCTGTGAATTTCCTTGTGAATTCTTGCCAGAACTGTTTATCCGAGTGTCGAGGCCACTCGAAGCCACGTGGAATGATCAAGCCACGTGATCACAAAGCCATGTGGGTTACCAACGCACATGCTGTGGTCTGCTGCCACATCAACCTATGACGTCACCATGCTGCTGACGTCACGATGCTGCCTGACTCCAGGACGTCACCCACGATGTCTGCTGACGTCACTCGCGATGTCACTCCATGATATCACGATGTCACACCTGAAATCACCCATATGATGTCCCCAGTGCTGTAGTTTCACAGTGTGCATTTTATTTTCATTATTTGTCGAGAAGTTTGAGAGAAGATATAAGTCGAGTGTTCATTAATTATTCCTCTCAGTCAGTGTTCTCACATGTTCGAGTATTGCTTAGTGACGATTTTTATACAGATTAGCATCATTTGCTAGTAAGCCATGTTGTACAACATGTGTAGTATGTGTGCAGTTTCTCGTGTGTCCTATGTAGCAACTGTGTGTTACTTTGTCACCCAGTGTGTGACCCGCGCCCCGCACGCTTGACAGCTGACATTTGTCAGTCCAGGCGTCAGTTACGAGCGTTCGAGCACCTTGTACAGAAAGCTCTTATTGTTCGCCGCTCGTAGATGCCTTTGCTGAATTGTACCGCGACGATTCTCCCATCGAGACCGTTCCACTTCACCTCCAAGACAGTCAGTCCAGTTATTGCAGATGACCAGTCTGGGGACGCTTACACTGCCCTCTGCTGTAACTTCTACTGTCGAGAGATGACACTCGTCGAGCCGCAGTTAAGCCTAGTTTCCATAGTATTCCACCAGAGGGCAAGCCTGGTAGGCGTACCCACGTCTACCAGACCCGCCCTGGCCCACTCTCACTTGGCGCCCAGACATCTCTCAGACGAGGCCTAACTCCTCTCCCTCGCAAGGCATGGCCCACTCGGGCCATGGCCACAGACACACAGCTTGTGTACCCCACCTTTATTACAAATAAAGTAAGAAGCCTCCGAAGCCTTATCATTGCAACCACACCGCTAAGAAGAAGTCACCAAATAACACGTCCTTATACCCTCAAATCAAGCAGAAACAGGCTGTTAGGCCTAGATGTGATAGAATGAGTCTGTGCGGTCAGTGTGCGCAGTATAAAAAAATTCCTGCACCACACAGTGCATAATGAGGAAAAAAAAACTCTGACCGTGTTTTTGGTTTAAAACAGCGACTTTGCAGTCTATTTTCGTATAGTATTTATTGATGTATTCTCGTTTTCTTGGTCTCATTTGATAGATTGGAAGATATGTTACAGAAATAGAGATGATTTTGATTGGTTTGACAACGACAAGTACCTTGAAATTGAGCTCAAAGTAGCGAAAATGTTCGATTTTTGACGATGTTCAAGAGTAAACAAATCACACCATGCATCCAATACACATCAACTGGCGAGTCTAATATTCATGCACAAGTGCTCTAATATTATTTATACCATTTTTACAATGATGCAGTTGTATACATAACAGTAAATCTTCTATTTTTTTGTGAGAATAAAAATTCAAAATGAAAAGCAAAAGTAATGTAAGAGGGGCCTGGAAACGTGACTAATGAACAGAGAAGACGTTATTTTAGTGCCAGGAATGTCTGCCTTGTTTATTCTGGACCCTATTTTGAAATTGGCATCGTTTGAAATTTGTGTGAAATTGGCCAAATTGCCATTTTCTGACCACTATTTTGGGTAGTTGTAATTGGTAAATAGGCGGTTTCTTGTACTCAATCGATAAAAGAAATGGAGTTCTAGCGAAATAGCTATAATGTTAGTTGACTGAAACATTGGAATTTGCCAAAAATAGGGCTCAAAGTGGGTGAAATCGCCGATGCGTAAGTGTCATGACTACCGCTAACTTCGTGAAAGCATAATTCTGTTAGTTTTCAATCAAATTTCATAATTTTTGTGGCGTTATGATCAGAAAAAGATTCTCTATCATTTCATAAGAAAAAATCATTTTTTTTTTTAAATTCTTGGACCCTAAGAACGAGTTTCGGAGACCCCCCTTGGACCCTGAAAGGGTTAAACCAAAAACACTGTCGGAGTTTTTTTTCCTCATTATGCACTGTGTACTGCAGGATTTTGTTTATACTGCGCCATTCTCTCACATCTAGGCCTACAAGCCTGTTTCTGCTTGATTTGAGGGCGCTAGAATTTAGGCATACTAGTACGTCAAACACCCTGGTGTGCAGACTAACTAGTACGTCAAAAACCCTGAAAGGGTTAAGGAGATTTGTGCCAAATGGACTGATGTACAAAGATTCATGGAACATTATCACCCTAACAAAGCTGTTGCAGGCCATGCAGACTGTGGTGCACCACTTCAGGACTGTTTTACAGGAATGCTAGATACAGACCTCCCTGGACAGTTATTTTATCAGACAGGGGTCAAGTGACTCTCAACCTAGTCCTAGTGGCATTAAAAGAAAAAGAAGGGAAGTAACCCCAGGAAAGAACTTGGTACCTGCAGTGTTAATGGTAGGGGATTCCCCTTCCAAACACTAGCAACTCCTCCATCCAATCCCCTCCTCCCGTCTTCCACACATTAACAACTCTTCAATAAAGGTAAGTGACATGTTATTACGGTTTGCATTTCTTAATTCTCATTGTTTTCTGTGTAATTTAATGTATATTTGTTGTAAAAAATAATTTATTTTAATAATTTTGGGTGTCTGGAATGGATTAATTTTATTTCCATTATTTCTTATGGGGAAAATAGATTTGGAGTTTGTTAGATTCAGTGTTCGCGACGCCCTTTGCAACGGATTAATCAAGAACTCCTGGGGTCCATTGTACAGTGGAACCCCGGTTAACGTAATTAATCCATTCCAGGAGCTATTACTTAATCTGAATCTTTCGTAATCCGAAGCCTTATTTCCCATAAGAAATAATGTAAATACAATTAATCCGTTCCACAAAAAAATATTCACCAAAAATAAAATATAAATAACATTTACTTACCTTTATTGAAGGGACTTGCAAGCATTTGGAGGATAGGGAGGATTACAGGGGCATGAATGCTACACTCCCTGCATGCCTGCTACACTCCCAGCATGCCTGCTACACTCCCAGCATGCCTTCTACACTCCCTGAATGCCTGCTAAACTCCCTGCATGAATGCTACACTCCCTGCATGAATGCTACACTCCCTCCATGCCTGCTACACTCCCTGCTACACTCCCTGCATGCCTGCTACACTCCCTGCATGCCTGCTACACTCCCTGCATGAATGCTACACTCCCTGCATGAATGCTACACTCCCTGCATGAATGCTACACTCCCTGCATGCCTGCTACACTCCCTGCATGCCTACTACACTCCCTGCATGCCTGCTATACTCCCTGCATGAATGCTACACTCCCTGCATGAATGCTACACTCCCTGCATGAATGCTACTCATTGCATGAATGCTACACTCCCTGCATGAATGCTACCACTGGGGTGCCACTAGGAATCTTCTTTGGACCGATGGTGACTTATCTCACAGTGACAATCACTAAACCACCAAAAAAGACACCAAATGTATTGTGAATGTTTGAAAGAGTGCGCTGGGTAATGTTCTCTCAATGGTAAACAATGCTTCACTGGCGTCTTGCGCAGGCGCAGGCCAGGCGCGGAGCAGGCGGACAGGTCTAATACGTTTCGCTAACCAGGGTTTTTTCGCTAACTGATACCGAACAAAGCTTTCGGTAACCAATTTTTTCGTTAACTAAGCATTTCGTTAAACGGGGTTCCACTGTACATACATTTGGGGCACTAGGAGTAAGAACGTATATATACATTTGGACCGTTTATGGGTTAATAGGCAATAACTATACAGCCTCTCCTCACTTAGTGACGTACTCATTTACAGACGAATTAGACTTACAATGGGCTCTCTGACCAGTATGCATACCTAAATAATGTATATTAGAGCTGATTTCCTCAATTCTGTTTATTACAATTTATAGTACACTGCTGTATAAACATTTAAAATTATACGAGAAATGTTGTAAATGGTGAAAAGGTAACATTAAAACAATATCAAAGATGGATGACACAAACCCACTACCATTATAGTATGCTCCTCACTTAGCAACGAATTCGTTTACCCACGTGGTCAAACAAACGGAACTCCTTCGTTGAGTGAGGAGAGGGTGTATTAGAAATTTTGTTTACAGTCATTTGGGTGGGTGTAAGTGTAAGTTAGGGGAATTACAGATAAGAGTTTATGATACAAAAAAGAGAATTAGGTGGTTTTCATTTGGTTAGCTGATGATGGGGTGCATTAGGGAGAGATGTTTTCTAACATTAGTTTTGAAAATGGTGTTTGAATCTGTGGTTCTAGAGTTTTCAGGCAGGGAGTTCCAGGTTTCAGGCCCTTTTATGTATTTTTGTAGAGGTTTAGCCGGACACAGGGAATGTCATAGAGATTTTTGTGTCTGTGGGTCCTGTTGCAACTATGAAGAAAGTGTTTTAGTTCAGGGTTAATATTAGAATTTATGGTTCTGTAAATGTAGGATGCACAATAGTAGTTGTGAATGTTCTGTACGGTGAGTAGGTTTAGGTCTTTGAAGAGTGGGGGTGTGTGTTGTCTTCAGGGCCGAATTTATAAGGGGGCAAATGCCCCAGGCCTCCCTGCCAGAGGGGCCCCCCCAACGAAGGACTTTATAACAAAATGTAATAAAAAATTAGTTTAATTTAATAAAAGGAATTACAAATAAAGTGTGTGTAGGGGGCATCAGAAAATAGAAAGGGTCCCCCACACCTTTGAATAACTTGACTTACCTATTTCTGGTTTGTGTGACTTTAGAGGTACAGTGGACCCTCGTTTTTCATAATCCGTTCCAGAGAGTGTGACTAAAGGCGAAATTTATAATTTGCGAATCCATTTTCCCCATAAGAAATAATGTAAATCCAATTACTCTGTTCCAGACACCCAAAAGTATTAAAAAATAATTTTTTTAGAGATTTAATATAGATTTACATACAGAAAACAATGACAAATAAAAATAAAGCACTAATAAAATGGATAAATGAACATTTAACATGACACTTATGTACTTTTATTGAAGACTCTTGTTGGTGTATGGAACACAGGGAGGAGGCAGGAGAGAGGCGAGTTTATTATGCTTCAGTATGAGCAAAAATCAACTCTACAGTTTATTTATCTATCACAATTCATCTAATATGACATAATAAACAATATTAATAACATAGAAACTTGATATATACAGTGGTCCCCTGCCTAATGAGCACCCCGGAAATCGTACAATTATGTAAGTATAATACAGTGGACCCCCGGGTAACAAAATTAATCCGTTCCAGGAGCTATTTCTCAACCCGAACCTTTCGTAATCCGAACCCTTATTTCCCATAAGAAATAATGCAAATACAGTGGAACCTCGGTTTACGATGTTATCACCTTACGTTATTTTCGGTAACCGATATTTATAACGTAAGAAATTTGTTTGTGGTTTACGATGTTTGCTCCGGTTACCGACATTCGTACCGGACCTGTCCGCTTGGCGCCCAGCTGAGCGCGCACTCCAGGGAGCGTCAGTGCTATTGTTTACAAGCGAGAGCGACCACCCACCCACACCCACGCATTCATACCAGTATATTGTCATTATTCCACTGTTTTTAGTGCTTGCAACTGCTAAATAAGCTACCATGGGTCCAAGGAAAGATCCTAGTGCTAAGCCTGTGGCAAAGAGGAACAGAAATATATGTACGATAGAAGTGAAGAAGGAGATAATAGAAAAATATGAAAGTGGAGTGCGTATCAGTGAGCTGGCCAGGCTGTATGGTAAACCCTATTCTACCATCACTACCATTGTGGATAAGAAATATTTAAGTAAAATCAAGGAAGCTGTTGTTGCAAAAGGTGCATCTGTGATCACAAAACAGAGACCACAAGTGGTGGAAAATGTGGAAAGGTTGTTGTTGGTGTGGATCAACGAGAAACAGTTAGCAGGAGATACTGTTTCGGAGGGAATAATATGTGAAAAGCAAGGCAGTTGCATGATGATCTCCTTAAGAAAATGCCTGCAACGAGTGAAGTGAGCGAATTTAAAGCCAGCAGAGGCTGGTTTCAAAAATTTAAGAAGCGTACTGGCATACATAGTGTTGTGAGGCATGGTGAGGGAGCCAGTTCTGACAAAAGGATTAAGGACATTTGTGGAATGTGGAGCAAGGTGCAAGCATTTATGGATGAATATCACCCTAACCATGCTGTTGCAGGCCGTGCTGGCAACCTGTACAATGACACAGTGGTGTGTCATTTCAGGGATGTGTTAAAGAATCGCCAGACACAGAGCTCCCTGGACAAATTTGTTGTTAGAAAGAGGTCTAGTGACTCTCAAGCTGGTCCTAGTGGCATTCAAAGAAAAAGGGAAGTAACCCCAGAAAAGAACTTACCACCTGCAGTGTTAATGGAAGGGGATTCCCCTTCCAAACACTAGCATACTACTCCACCTTCTCCCTCCTCCGTCCTCCACACATCAACAACTCTTCAATAAATGTAAGTGACATGTTATTGTTCAATATTTGCATGTGTATTTAGATATTCTTTATTAAATTGTGTATTATTTAATGTCCAAAAGTTCTAAAAAATATTTTATTTAACTACTTTTGGAAGTCTTGGACGGATTAAATTTATTTCCATTATTTCTTATGGGGAAAATTGATTCGTTTTACGATTGTTTCGGCTTAAAATATGCCCTCTCTGACGGATTAAAATCGTAAACCGAGGTACCACTGTACAATTAATCCGTTCCACAAAAAAATATTCACACAAAATATACTATAATATAAATAACATTTACTGTACTTACCTTTATTGAAGATACTTGCAGGCATCTGGAAGATAGGGTGGATGACAGGGGCAGGGTGTTAGTGGTTGGAAGGGGAATCCCCCTCCAAAAGGACTTCAGGTGTCAAAGCCCTCTCTGGGGTTACTTCCCTTCTTGGTCTTTTAATGCCACTAGGACCAGCTTGAGAGTCACTAGACCCCTGCCTGGTGAAGTAACTATCCACAGTCCTCTGTTTCTGGTGACTCTTTAATACTTTCCTGAAGTGGCTCTGCCACTGAAGTGGTTGCACAGAAGGCTCATTTCAGCTTGCTCAGGGTGGTGTCTTTCAAAAAATGTCTGCAACTCATTCCACTTTGTACACATCTCCTTAAGCACTGAAGAAGGCACCTCCTTCTCTCTCTCTCCCTCCTCCTGTGAAGCAATAACCTCAGCTGTGGTCTGTTGCTGTTCCACATGAAGCTCTTCAGTTGTTAGGTCTATCCTGTGCTCCTCCACCAACTCTTCCACATCCTCACCACTCACCTCCAACCCCAGGCTGTTCCCCAATGCCACAATATCTTCCACAACAGGCACAGGGTCGTCAGGGTCAGGGTCAGCCTCAAATCCTTCAAAATCCCTCTGTTGGACACAACCTGGCCACAATGGTCTCCAAGCAGAGTTCAAAGTCCTGGAAGTCACTTCCTCCCAAGCCCTTAGTAAACAAATTATCACCAGACCATCAATATCCCAGACTCTCTCTCTCTCTTCCATCTGTTCCCATGCCTCTACCTCTCGATTTCCACTAAGTTTGGATACGTTGCTGCACACTATTCACTCCAGTTACTAAATCGTGCACTGGGCTCCCAGTGATAGATATTGCTCACCCGCCCATGCTACGGAAATAGGAAATACTGGGCTTTGAAATCCTCATATAAGGCCTAGGCAATGCACGATATTGAAGTGATCTTTCCAGAACTCTCTTAGGGTCAATGCAGAGTCATTGCTCATATTAAAGCACCTCTGAAACACTGCTTTGGTGTACAGTTTCTTGAAGTTTGCAATAACCTGCTGGTCCATGGGCTGGATGAGAGGAGTGGTGTTAGGAGGCAAGAACTTCACTCTGATGAAATTTAAGTTGTCAGGCAACAACTCTTGCAAGTTGTGAGGATGAGCAGGAGCATTGTCCAGTACCAGGAGGCACTTGAGTGGCAATTTCTTTTCCAGGAGGTATTTCTTCACACTAGGGCCAAACACTCCAGTCAACCATTCCTTGAAAATCTCCGTAGTGACCCATGCCTTGGTGTTAGCCTTCCAATGCACATACAATTTATTCTTGTCAACACTGTGTTTCTTGAAGGCTCTGGGATTTTCTGAGTGATACACCAGTAAAGGCTTCACTTTAAAATCTCCACTGGCATTGACACACATCATGAGAGTTAGCCTTGTGTCCTGGCTGTGCCTTTTCCTCCTGAGTAATGAAGGTCTTGTTGGGCATTTTCTTCCAAAACAGGCCTGTTTCATCACAATTAAACACTTGTTGGGAGAGGAATTCTTCAGCCTCTACGAACCCCTTAAATTCACTCACAAACTTTTGAGCTGCACGTTTGTCTGAGCTAGCTGCCTCACCATGCCTCACGACACTGTGTATGCCACTACGTTTTTTAAACCTGTCAAACCAGCCTTTGCTGGCTTTAAAATCACTCGCCTCACCACTGGTTGCAGGCATTGTCTTGACAAGATCTGCGTGCAACTTCCTTGCCTTTTCACAAATTATCGCCATGGAAATACTATCACCCGCTATCTGTTTTTCATTGATCCACACCATCAGTAACTTCTCAACCTCATCCACTGTTTTCGATCTTTGGTTCGTTAACATATCAACCCCTTTTGCAACATTAGCTTCCTTGATCTCATTTCTCTTTGCCAGGATAGTGTCGATAGTAGATGCACTTTTCTTGTACATCCTGGCAAGATCACTCAGACGTACGCCACTCTCATATTTTTCTATCATCTCTTTCTTCAGTTCGATAGTGTTCCTCACTCTTGTTACCACTGGGGTGCCACTAGGAAGCTTCTTTGGACCCATGGTGACTTATTTCACAGTGACAATCACTATATACCACCAAAAAAGACACCAAATGTATTGTGAATGTTTGAAAGAGCGCGCTAGGTAATGTTCTCTCAATGGTAAACAACGCTTCACTGGCATCCCGTGCAGGCGCAGGCCAGGCGCAGAGCAGGCGGACAGGTCTAATACGTTTCGCTATCCGATAGCGAAAAAAGCTTTCGTTATGCGATTTTTTCGTTATCTAAACCTTTCGTTACCCGGGGGTCCACTGTATTGTAAGTGCTTGTTTAAGTGTATTTTTGGGGGTCTGAAATAGACTAACCTACGTGACATTATTTCTTAATTAAGGAAGTAAATTCGTTCGGTAATGGCACTTGAGCAGGCTTCTGGAATGAATTTTGCTCGTTAGGCGGGGGACCACTGTACTGTAGAATGAATAAAGTATGTCATTACGTATGTGACGAGTGATGGGGTTGTTGTTGGGTTTATAAGGGCCACTGAGCATAAGTCATACATATAGTGGTGGTGGAGGCCGCAGCCAGCAGAGGCCACCACCACTGTTCATACAAACAATGTACATAATTTATGAATAAGAAATATTTACTTTAATTTATAAATAATAAATATTTACACTTACCTTGGAGGAGATGTTAGTTTAATTAGTTAGTTTGATGGAGGAGATGCCTGCAGAGGTTTATGGTGGTGGAATATACGCAGGCGGTGTATGTCAGTGGACCTATACACCAACAACATTGGAGGAGTTACTTTTGTGTCATTCTTTTCCTATCGCTTAATCGCTTTATTTGCTACACCGTTAATGTTGCACTTTATCGCTGGCTGGTGCTATAGCCTTTATCTACTCCTGCTGCTTTAGCATCGTACATATCATAGAATCACTGAATCACTGAACAAGGTACATTCTCCCCTCTCTCTTCCTCCTCCACTTTCCTATTTTGCAATGATGTCTTTCTTGAATTCTGTTGTATTTTTCACCTTTACCAAAGGGCTGGCACACCAATAGGTGAACATTTTCACCTGCCTTGGTCATTTACTATTGTCTAGAAATATATGAAGTATTTATAGGTCCCAGCAATGTTTTAGACACACTGGAGTATATATGAAACTCCTTGAAGAATGTTATGACAAGTGTCAGATAACTACTGATAAGGCAGTGACATTGATGAATGAATGTAGCTTCTGCATGGAACCCTCACTTTATTTGTCACTGTTGCACACAAACATGTCTGTCTGTCTGTCTGTCTAGTGCTGCTTATCTGTGTCTAGTTCTGCTTATCTGTCTTTCTGTCTGACTGTGTGTGTCTGTCTTTCCATCTGCTTGTCTCTGTCTCAAGGAGCACTTGAGTGCAAGTAATTTATGTCTTATATCTACAAACACTGTGTAGCACTTTGCCTGGAATTTTTGGGTTATGCTAGGTAATTTACACTATGTGTAATAACACCAGATCAAGCAAAGACATTACTCAGAGCCAACAATAACATAACTATCTCTAATTACAATGTTAGATCTTTGAGCAAACATTATGATGACCTCACAGCACTACTCCAATCCCTACAGACCAATATGTCATTCATCACACTCACTGAGACCTGGCTAAAGCCTAGTATTACAGATGTCTATGCCATCCCAGGTTATACAGTCATACACAACTTTAGGACTGATCACTGATGGGGTGGAATAGCTATACAGTGGTCCCCCGCCTAACGAACACCCCGTAAATCGTACAATTATGTAAGTATAATATTGTAAGTGCTTGTGGAAGTGTATTTTTGGGGGTCTGAAAATTACTGTAAATTACTGTAAATTAATTTACAGTAATTTACAGTAATGTGCTCAATGTTATTTTCCTATAAATATAAAATAAATACAGTGGTACCCCGACTTACGATGGTCCCCAAACACACCCTTTTATGTAAGTTTATTTTTTTAAATGCTTTTGTAAGTGTAATTTTGGGGGTCTAAACGGACTAGTCTATTTTACATCATTTCTTATGGAGATAAATTCGTTTGGTAATGGCACTTGAACAGCATTCTGGAATGAAAAAATATCGTAAGTCGGGGTACCACTGTACTCATACTGTAAATTACTTTCAAAAATGCTCAATGTTATTTTCCCATAAAATAATTTCAATTTTTCTATTATGTAACAATGTAATATCATCATATTGTAATTTGAACGATCTAATAAGACAAACTCACTCAATTTCTCTAATATTATGTTCATAGTCTATAAGCCATTAGATTAAGCTGCCCCTAATGCCATGGCATGCCAGTGGCTCTCCTTGCACTTCAATTTATGATTGTAATAACATAACCTATGTAAATTAGCAATGAAATAAAATATTTGTATTTTGTATTTTGTAACTGTACTTATGTACTTAGTAGTAGGTTGGTAGACAGCAACCACCCAGGGAAGTACTACCGTCCTGCCAAGTGAGTGTGAAACGAAAGCCTGTATTTGTTTTACATGATGGTAGGATTGCTGGTGTCTTTTTTCTGTCTCATAAACATGCAAGATTTCAGGTACGTCTTGCTACTTCTACTTACACTTAGGTCACGCTACACATACATGTACACGTTTATGTATACACACTCATCTGAGTTTTCTTTGTATGTACCTTAATAGTTCTTGTTCTTATTGCTTTTCCTTTCATATCCATGGGGAAGTGGAATAAGAATCTTTCCTCCGTAAGCCATGCATGTTGTAAAAGTCAACTAAAATGCCAGGAACAATGGGCTAGTAACCCCTTTTCCTGTACAGATTTACTAAAAAGAAAAAGAAGAAAACCGTCAAAGTGGGATGTTTGAATGTGCATGGATGTTGTGCGAATGATAAGAAAGAGATGATTGTAGATGTTATGAATGAAAAGAAGCTGGATGTCCTGGCTTTAAGTGAGACAAAGCTGAAAGGGGTAGGAGAGTTTCAGTGGGGGGAAATGAATGGGATTAGGTCAGGGGTTTCAAATAGAATTAGAGCTAAAGAAGGAGTGGCAATAATGTTGAATAATCAGTTATGGCAGGTAAAGAGGGAATATATATGTATAAATTCAAGGATTATGTGGAGTAAAATAAAGGTTGGATGTGAAAAGTGGGTTATAATAATTGTTTATGCACCTGGAGAAGAGAGAAGTGTAGAGGAGAGAGAGAGATTTTGGGAAATGTTGAGTGAGTGTGTAGGGAGTTTTGAACCAAGTGAGAGAGTAATTGTGGTTGGGGATCTTAATGCTAAAGTGGGTAAAAATGTTGTGGAGGGAGTAATAGTTAAATTTGGGGTGCCAAGGGTAAATGTAAATGGGGAACCATTAATTGAGCTATGTGTAGAAAGAGGTTTGGTAATAAATAATACATATTTTATGAAAAAGAGGATAAATAAGTATACAAGGTATGATATAGCACGTAATGAAAGTACAGTGGTCCCCCGCCTAACGAGCACCCCGGAAATCGTACAATTTTGTAAGTATAATATTGTAAGTGTTTGTGGAAGTGTATTTTTGGGGGTCTGAAATAGACTAACCTACGTGACATTATTTCTTAACCCTTTGGGGGTCGACAGGCCTTCTCAGGAAAGTGTTCCTGGGGTCGAAAATTTTTTGGAAAAAAAAAATTTAATTTTTTCTTATGAAATGATAGAGAATCTTTTTCCGATCATAACGCCACCAAAATTATGAAATTTGATCGAAAACTAACGGAATTATGCTTTCGCGAAGTTAGCGGTAGCCATGACACTTACGCATCAGTGATTTTGCTCACTTTGAGCCCTATTTTCGACAAATTCCAATGTTTCAGTCTCCTAAAACTATAGCTATTTCGATAGAACTCCATTTTGTCTATCGATTGAGTACAAGAAACTGCCTATTTACCAATTCCATCTACCCAAAATAGTGGTCAGAAAATGGCAATTTTCCAATTTCACACAAATTTCAAACGATACCAATTTCAAAATTGGGTAAAGAATAAACAAGGCAGACGTTCCTGGCACTAAAATAACATGTTCTCTGTTCATTAGTCACGTCTCCTGGCCCCTGTTCCATTACTTTTGCTTTTCATTTTGAATTTTTATTCTCACAAAAAATTCAAGATTTACTGTTATGTATACAACTGCATCATTGTAAAAATGGTACAAATAATATCAGAGCACTTGTGCATGAATATAAGACTCGCCAGTTGATGTGTATTGGAGGCATGGTGTGATTTGTTTACTCTTGAACATCGTCAAAAATCGAACATTTTCGCTACTTTGAGCTCAATTTCAAGGTACTTGTCATTGTCATACCAATCAAAATCATCTCTATTTCTGTAATATATCTTCCATTCTATCAAATGAGACCAAGAAAACGAGAATACATCAATATATACCATACGAAAATCGACTGCAAAGTCGCTGTTTTAATCGAAAAAAACGGTCAGAGTTTTTTTTCTCTCATTATGCAGTGTGTACTGCAGGATTTTTTTTATACTGCGCACACTGACCACACAGATTCATTCTTTCATATGTATGCCTACCAGACGTTTTCTGCTTAAATTGAGGCCGCTAGAATTTGGGCGTACTAGTACGGCACCAACCCCTGCTCGTAAAACGTACTAGTACAGCACCGACCCCCAAAGGGTTAAGGAAGTAAATTCGTTCGGTAATGGCACTTGAGCAGGCTTCTGGAATGAATTTTGCTCATTAGGCGGGGCACCACTGTAGTTTGTTAGATTATGTATTGGTGGATAAAAGGTTGATGGGTAGGATTCAGGATGTACAGAGCAATGGATATATCGGATCATTATTTAGTTGTAGCTACAGTTATAGTAAAAGGTAGAATGGGACAAAAAGAAAATGGCAAGAGCAAGTGTATAAACTAAGGGAGGAGGAAGTTAGGGTGAAATATAAGTAACTATTGGCAGAAAGGTGGGCGAGTGCAAGTATGAGTAGTAGGGGGGTTGAAGAGAGTTGGGATAGTTTTAAAAATGCAGTACTAGAATGTGGGGCAGAAGTTTGTGGCTATTGGAGGGTGGGTGCAGGAGGAAAGAGGATTGAGTGGTGGAATGAAGAAGTAAAGGGTGTGATAAAAGAGAAAAAGGTAGCTTATGAGAGGTTTTTACAAAACAGAAGTGTTAATAGAAGAGCAGAGTATATGGAGAGTAAAAGAAAAGTAAAGAGAGTGGTGAGAGAGTGCAAAAGAAGAGCAGATGAAAGAATGGGAGAGGCTCTGTCAAGAAATTTTGCTGAAAACAAGAAAAAATTTTGGAGTGAGATAAACAAAGTATGAAAGCCTAGGGAACGAATGGATTTGTCAGTTAAAAACAGAGTAGGGGAGTTAGTAGATGGGGAGCTGGAGGTATTGGGTAGATGGCGGGAATATTTTGAGGAACTTTTAAATGTCGATGAAAAAAGGGAGGCGGTAATTTCATGCACTGGCCAGGGAGGTACAACATCATTTAGGAGTGAAGAAGAGCAGGATGTGAGTGTGGTGGAGGTGCGTGAGGCATTACGTAGAATGAAAGGGGGTAAAGCAGCTGGAACTGACGGGATAATGACAGAAATGTTAAAAGCAGGGGGGGATATAGTGTTGGAGTTGTTGGTATTATTGTTTAATAAATGTATGAAAGAGGGGAAGGTACCTAGGGATTGGCAGAGAGCATGTATAGTTCCTTTATATAAAGGGAAGGGGGATAAAAGAGATTGTAAGAATTATAGGGGAATAAGTTTACTGAGTATACCAGGTAAAGTGTACGGTAGGGTTGTTATTGAAAGAATTAGAGGTAAGACAGAGAGTAGGATTGCAGATGAGCAAGGAGGCTTTAGAGTGGGTAGGGGATGTGTAGATCAAGTGTTTACATTGAAGCATATAGCATGAGAACAATATTTAGATAAAGGTAGGGAAGTTTTCATTGCATTTATGGATTTAGAAAAGGCATATGATAGAGTGGATAGGGGAGCAATGTGGCAAATGTTGCAAGTGTATGGAATAGGTAGTAAGTTACTGAATGCTGTAAAAAGTTTTTATGAGGACAGTGAAGCTCAGGTTAGGGTGTGTAGGAGAGAGGGAGATTACTACCAAGTAAAAGTAGGTCTTAGACAGGGCTGTGTAATGTCACCATGGTTGTTTAATATATTTATAGATGGGGTTGTAAAAGAAGTAAATGCTAGGGTGTTGGGAAGAGTAGTGGGATTAAATTATGGGGAATTAAATACAAAATGAGAGTTGACACAGTTACTTTTTGCTGATGATACTGTGCTTATGGGAGATTCTAAAGAAAAGTTGCAAAGGTTAGTGGACGAGTTTGGGAGGGTGTGTAAAGGTAGAAAGTTGAAAGTGAACATGGATGAGAGTAAGGTGATGAGGGTATCAAATAATTTAAATAAAGAAAAATTGGATATCACATTGGAGAGAGGGATTATGGAAGAAGTAAATGTTTTCAGATATTTGAGAGTTGACGTGTCAGCGGATGAGTTTATGAAGGATGAGGTTAACCATAGAATTGATGAAGGAAAAAAGGCGAGTGGTGCGTTGAGGTATCTGTGGAGACAAAAAACGTTATCCATGGGGGCAAAGAAGGGAATGTATGAAAGTATAGTGGTACCAACACTCTTATATGGGTGTGAAGCATGGGTTGCAAATGCTGCAGCGAGGAGGCAGCTGGAGACAGTGGAGATGTCCTGTCTAAGGGCAATGTGTGGTGTAAATATTATGCAGAAAATTCGGAACGTGGAAATTAGGAGGAGGTGTGGAGTTACTAAAAGTATTAGAGGGCTGAAGAGGGGTTGTTGAGGTGGTTTGGTCATTTAGAGAGAATGGATCAAAGTAGAATGACTTGGAGAGCATATAAATCTGTAGGGGAAGGAAGGCGGGGTAGGGGTTGTCCTCAAAAAGGTTGGAGGGAGGGGTAAAGGAGGTTTTGTGGGCGAGGGGCTTGGACTTCCAGCAAGCATGTGTGAGCGTGTCTGTGTGAGCGTGTCTGTCTGTCTGTCTAGCTCTGCTTATCTGTCTTTCTGTCTACCTGTGTGTGTGTGTCTTTCCGTCTGCTTGGCTCAGTCTCAGAGTGTGGCTCGTAAACCAACAGGTATTATACACAATGCAGAAGTGACAATGTGCATTACTTGCCAGTCATGCTTATTATGTCTTATATCTACAAGCATTGTATAGCACTTTGCCTGGAATTTTTGGGTAATCCTAGGTAATTTACACTATGTATAATAACTGTACTTATGTGTACATGTGAGAGAGAGACAGAGATAGAGAGAGAGATATTACAGATATATATAGATAGACAGAGATATAGATATAGGACAGAGAGTTATAGACAGAGATATAGACAGATATAGACAGAGAGACAGCTAAAGCCAGCCAGCCTGCCGAATACATAAGAACATAAAAAAGAAGGAACACTGCAGAAGGCCTACTGGCCCATGCAAGGCAGGTCCATGTCACCCCTCAGCTTAGACCAATGACCCACCTAGTCAGGTCACATCCTCTGAAGGAAGGATCATGGCATCAGACCTAGTAGCACAAGCTAGTCAGGTCCAACTCATACCCACCCACAGCCACTCATGTATTTATCTAACCTATTTTTACTTTCCTCTTATAAAGGAGTGTTAATGCAACATGACATCAGTGAATCCCTGGTGTTTGCCACAGTAGTTGCTCTAGTTGGCGCTCAATTGAACTGGTGCTCCCACAACGTACTAAGTGGTCCAGGATTTTTTTAATACTGCGAACACTGAGGGCGCAGACCCATTCTCTCAAGTCTAGGCGACTCAAGCCTATCGCACTAAATTTGAAGGAATGAAAAATAAAACTTAGATCTACGTTCGGAGCAGTACGCGTACAAACATATATATACGTTTGGACAGTTTAAGGGTTAAGGGTTAATATTTGAAGTGTTCTTTAAGATTCAAGGTAAATTAACTAAAAATTAAAAAACAGGTGAAGAAGCCTTTCTTGGTCGTTATAAGCTGGCCCTCTCCTAATAGGGTTAATTTTTACAAAAAAGAGGGATTGAATCAATTTCTTTCTTGAAATTAGATGGTTCTGATTTCTTCCTTTTATAAATTACACTATTTTAACTTAACCCTTTGACTGTCGGAGGCCCCATTCTGAAACTGTCATTCTATGTCGGAAAATTTTGGAAAAAAAAATAAATTATTTTTTCTTATGAAATGATAAGAGAATCTTTTTCCAATTGTAATGACACCAAAAGTATGAAATTTCATTGAAAACTTACGGAATTACGCTCTCGCAAAGTTAGCGATGTCAGTGATATATACTCATCGGCGATTTCGCCGACTTTGAGCATTATTTTAGGCCAATTCCATTGGGACAGTCGACCAAACTCATAGCTATTTCTTTAGAACTTCATTTATTCTATCAATTGAGTACAAGAAATCACCAATTTACCGATTTCAACTACCCAATAAAGTGGTCAGAAAATGGCAATTTCGCCAATTTCATGCAAAATAAAAAAGATGTCAATTTCAAAATAGGGTCCAGAATAAACAATGCAGACATCCCTAGCACTAAAATAAGATGTTATCTGTTCATTATTCATGTCTTTAGGCCCCTCTTACATTACTCTTGCTTTCTATTTTGATTTTTTATTCATACAAAAAATAGAAGATTTATTGTTATGCAGACTATTGCATTATTGTAAAAACTGTATAAATAATATCTGTGCACTTGTGAAAGAATATTAGACTCACCAGTTGATGTGTATTGGACGCATGGTGTGATTTGTTTACTTTTGAACATTGGCAAAAATCGAACATTTCCGTTACTTTGAGCTCAATTTCAAGATCGTTTACATCATGAAACTAATCAAAATCATCTCTATTCCTGTAATATGTTTCCCATTCTATCAAATGAGACCATGAAAAAGAGAATACAACCATAAATACTATACGAAAATACACCTCAAAGACGGTGTTTTAATTAAAAAAAACGGTCAGTTTTTTTTTTCTCATTATGTACTGCTTGCTGCAGGATTTTTTTTATACTGCGCACACTGACCACACAGACCCATTCTCTCACATGTGGGCCTACCAGCTTTCTCCTGCTTGATTTGAGGCCGCTAGAATTTAGGCGTATAAATACGTCCGAAACATTGGCTCGTAAGACGTATATATACTAGGGATGTATCGGATGTGAAAAATTTAGATATCCGGTATGCGGATGTGTATACGGATGTCTTACTTACTTATTTTGCGGATATCTGCTTACAGTAAAATACGGATGCGGATATCTGCTTACAGTAAAATACAGATGCGGATAACGGCTTACAGTAAAATGCGGATGCGGATTACGGATGTCACATCTTGACATCCGGGCGGATGCGGATGCGGATTTTCCAGGACAGTCATAAAACACCTGATTTTTGTTTTTTTTACCACATGGCAAATACTTTCATTACATAATACTTTTAATACATAATACTTTTATTACATAATCAATTGACATTTGCTTAATACTTAAAGTTTATGATTGGAAGGTTTTTCTTCAAGAATAACAGTTTCTCTGCATTTTCTGCCAGAAGTCGTTTTCGTTTGTTGGGCTTTATCAAGTCACAAACACATCTCATATCTGTTTGTGACTGAGATCTGTTTGTCACAAACAGATCTCAGTCCAATACAAAGGAGAATGGGTTTGATTGGTGTCGTGGGTGCGGGAGTGAATTCTTGGGTAGCTTTGGGTAGTGGTGATTTTGATAAGGATTTGCCTTGCATGGGCCAGTAGGCCTTCTGCAGTGTTCCTCCATGAGAACATAAGAAAGGAGGAACACTGCAGCAGGCCTGTTGGCCCATACTAGGTAAGTCCTTCACAATCCATCCCACTAACAATATTTTCCCACTCAAATCCAACCCCTCTCACTCATGTGTTTATCCAACCTAATATGTTTATCAAACGCTATTTACATCCCTATATTAATTCCTGTTTTCCATTTATACACCTCCACAGTGTTACTGTATATGTATCTCTCACACATATGCAGATGAATGGTTCAGAGAACCGACATGTTGATAAATTAGACACAGATGCAACACTTGGGTATCTTTATTGAGGAAACGTTTCGCCACACAGTGGCTTCATCAGTACATACAACGGAGAATTATGTAATCAGTCCCTTAGCCTTGACTCGATGTTGTCAGTCCATCAATCTTGATAATAATACAACATATGTGTGAAGAAGTGACTTATATACCGACAGAAGAAGAAGAGATGGGTTAGTTGTAGTAGTAGATGTCGTTGCCGGTATTGTATACCATTCTTGTACGACTTATATACCGTAGGCAGGAGAGGTGCAGCAGTAGTAGGTGGTGTCACATTTGACCAATGTGGAAGTAGGTGGTGGCCAAGGGTTAGGCAAGTGAAGAATTCCCTGTATTAAGATACCAAGATATTGCTGTGTCAGACAGCAACTCCAGGCTGAGGGACTGATTACCTCAAACTCCTGTTCTTCACGATTCTCCTTTGTATGGACTGATGAAGCCACTGTGTGGCGAAACGTTTCCTCAATAAAGATACATAAGAACATAAGAAAGGAGGAACACTGCAACAGGCCTGCTGGCCCATACTAGGCAAATCCTTCACAATCCATCCCACTAACAAAATATTTGCTCAACCTAATTTTCAATGCATATGTGTCTAATAAACACATAAGCATTATAATTTATAATTTATTTCCATTGCATATGTGTCTAATTTATCAGCCTTGTAGGGTTATTGAAGCTAGCACCTTGGGTAGTTTTAAATTTAGGTTGAATAAATTCATGAGTGAGAGGGGTTGGTTTTGAGTGGGACTCGCACATGAGTAAATAGAATTATCAAAGCTTATTTCTTGGATAGAATTGAAAATTTGGTTGGGCAGCATACATAAGGGGGATTACCAACAAACCCCTGGCTGTCTTCAAGCAGGCACTGGACAGGCACCTAAAGTCGGTACCTGACCAGCCAGGCTGTGGTTCGTACGTTGGACTGCGTGCGGTCACCAGTAACAGCCTGGTTGGTCAGGCTCTGGTCCAACATGAGGCCTGGTCACAGACCGGGCCGCAGGGGCGTTGACCCCTGAAATTCTCTCCAGGTAAACTCCAGGTTAGTGGAGTGGATTGTGAAGGACCTGCCTAGTATGGGCCAACAGACCTTCTGCAGTGTTCCTCCTTTCTTATGTTCTTATGTTCTCTCTCTCTCTGCACAGGTCATTAAGTTATAATATTTGAAGCTGCAATGTTAATTTGTAAATCATAAGAACAAGTTTGTGGGAAACAAACATGCAAGCTCTGTAATTTAGGTTATAAATCTCATACATGACCAGGACCCACAAGTAACAGAATTCACAAACACTATGAGCAACTGCTTGTTACTACCAACAATATCAAAACCTACAAGAATCTCCGAGACTAGTACCTCATTACTAGACCACATCTGGACTAATACTATAGCCCCTCTAAAATCAGGCATCATCACAGACAACACCACAGACCACTATCCGACCTTTCTCATAACTAATCTTGGTAAATTGCCCCTAGATATTACAAAAGTTACCTTCAGACTACATAATGAGTCAGCTGTAAATAACTTTATAACAGCTATGATTAACATTGACTGGCATAATGAGTTAGAAACATATACAGATACTAATGAATGCATCAAGAATTTCCTTAACAAAACCCACCACCTCTATAACAAACATTGCCCTAAAAAACTAAACAGATCACAGCTAAGAGACTTAACAATCCCTGGCTAACACCCAGCATCCTTAAATCCATTAACAAAAGGCACCAATATGAAAAACAATACAGAAGGGGTCTAATAACCAGAGAACAATCCAAACGCTACTCATCAACCCTTACAAGCCTGATAAGGAGATCAAAAAAATTGTATTATGAGAACAGACTCCAGAACATAAAAGGTGATATGAAAAAGACCTGGAAGACCCTATCTGCAATTCTAGGAAATAATAAGATAGCGAAAAACAACACCATCAAATTATCAAGAGCAGATGAACCCCTACTCTCACCTACTGAGACAGCAAACAGACTTAATGTTTTCTTCTCCACCATAGGAAAGAATCTAG
>WNWK01028211.1:0-25598 GCA_009830355.1 Cherax destructor | reverse complement strand
CTGAAGAATCGGTCTTGTTTCGATGGAGTTCACTTGCGATTGTCTCTACGTTTCTTTTGCGTAAGAAAGCTGCACTTCTGAATATACTGCAATGTTGATGTTATTCACTAAACGTGCTGCAACAGAGTTTTTATCTCATTTCCCGACGTTAGTGGAGATTAAATTATAATAACGGACGCGAACGACTATTGTCTATGTTAATTTACGTCGCCTCGCGCCGCATGACCCCTAGAGTCGTATGACCTCTACAGAGCCTGTATTCAATCTGCCCCTCATGCTGCCTTGTGGCTCGTGCACGAGCCAGACGCGCCTCCTCTGGCCCTTTCCTAAGGGAGGAAAGGGTGAGGGCCCTTAACAAGGGTAGTAAGGGCGCATACCCCCCCCTTTGGAGAATTTTCTCCACAGCTTTTGCCACCAGGCCACGGAGCACCATGGCCTAAGACAATAAATAGCATTACAGAGAAAACAATGTGCTTTTAGGAAGTGTAGTGGATGTATAGACCAAGTGACCAAGTGTTTACAGTGAACCATGTAAGTGAACAATACTTAAATGAAGGTGAAGAACTTTTTGTTGCATTTATAGATACTGGGAAGCAATATGGAAGATTTTGCAAATGCATGGAATTGGAGGCATCTTGCTAAAACAAAAGTCTTTATGTGTAGAACGAGGCTTTTGTTATGGTATTTGGGAAAGAGGGGGATTGTTTTCCAGTAATAGTAATACTTAGATTATTATTATAAGCATGGGAAGCGCTAAACCCGTAGGATTTACACAACACCTGTGGGGGGGATGGAAGGTATTCAAACTCAATTCAGGGAACTGGAGCACATATCCAGTTCCCTAGATCAAGAGCCCCTCACCAGCATCAAGGAACCTCCTTAGGGAAATCATACTTAGAAAGTAGGCGTTAGACAATAATGTGTGATGTTACTACGTTTAAGTTACTTATTACTTATAGGGTGTTGGGAAGAAGTATGGGATTAAAAGATTAAGAATCTAATACAAATTCTGCGTTGTTACCGTCACTTTTATTACCAGTTGAACGATCTTTTGGGAGATTCGGAAGAGATGTTGAAAAGATTGTTAGACTAATTTGGGAGTGAACGTAAAAAGAAGAAATTGAAAATAAATATAGGAATGAGCAAAGTGGTGAGAATAACAACAAAATCTTGACACTTAACGATAGACTGTCAGATTAGAGGGAGAATTTTGAGAAGTAAACTTGTCAAAGGCGAGGTGAACCATAGAACTGACGAGGGGAAAAAAGGTGAGTGGTGAATTGAGGAATCTGTGGAGACAAAAACATTATTTATGGAGGCAAAGGGAATGTATCAGAGTACAGTGGTACCAGTACTGTCATGTGAGTGTGAAGTATGGGTTTTAAACGTTGCAGAGAATTCGCAGCTTGGAGATTAGAAAGTCTGGAGGTTAGCAACACCTGAGGAGTTACTTGGAGTATACCTGGAGGGTGTTTCAGTAAGTAAGTAAGTAAGTAAGAAGGTAAGTTTATTCAGGTATACACAAATACATTTACATACATTATCATACATAGCAGCATATGTGTAGAGAACATAGGATAACCCAAAAAAGTCAGACAGAGTGACTTATTTCCATCGGGGGTCAACGCCCCAGCGTTGGATCAAGGCCTGATCAACCAGGGTGTTACTGCTGGTCGAACGTAAACCAACGAAGGAACCACAGCCCGGCTGGTCAGGTACTGACTTCAGGTGCCTGTCCAGCTCCCTCTTAAAGGCAACCAGGGGCCTATGAGTAATTCCAGCTAAGCGCAACATCTACTTTAATAAATGTCCTGAACATAAGTGTCTTTTCCCACATCTTGACGGTACCACCAGGTCATTTCTGAGGTAATGTATTACCTAGTATAGAAGACTGGTATGATACCAAATTTCTGATATGTGGCTTAAGTTTCTCTTCACTAGAGTAAACAAGGCCAGGTGTCAATACTGGCGGTGCCAGCCAGATCTCTCACACACCTGACCTCTCATACACCTGACCTCTCACACACCAAACATCTCACACACACCAGACCTCTCACACACCAGACCTCTCACACACCAGACCTCTCACACACCAGACCTCTCACACACCAGACCTCTCACACACCTGACCTCTCACACACCAAACATCTCACACACACCAGACCTCTCACACACCAGACCTCTCACACACCAGACCTCTCACACACCAGACCTCTCACACACCAGACCTCTCACACACCAGACCTCTCACACACCAGACCTCTCACACACCAGACCTCTCACACACCAGGCCTCTTACACACCAGACCTCTCACACACCAGACCTCTCACACACCAGACCTCTCACACACCAGACTCCACACCCCAGACCTCTCACCACCTCACACACCAACCTCCACACACCAGACCTCTCACACACCAGACCTCTCACACACCTGACCTCTCACACACCATACCTCTCACACACCAGACCTCTCACACACAAGACCTCTCACACACCAGACCTCTCACACACCTGACCTCTCACACACCAGACCTCTCACACACCAGACCTCTCACACACCTGACCTCTCACACACCAGACCTCTCACACACCAGACCTCTCACACACCAGACCTCTCACACACCAGACCTCTCACACACCTGACCTCTCACACACCTGACCTCTCACACACCAGACCTCTCACACACCAGACCTCTCACACACCTGACCTCTCACACACCAGACCTCTCACACACCTGACCTCTCACACACCTGAATTGCCCATTCACGAAGTAGTCTTCTCATTATTATTATTCTTTTTAATGGCCTGGAGTTTCAAGACTCACCATGGGTTTAATCCCTGTCCGTTCCGTGGTGTGTTCCTGGTAGCTCACTGAGAGGAACCTGGGATCGAACCCCAGGCGGAGAGGGACACATGAACCAGTCTCGAGGGACACATGAACCAGTCTCGAGGGACACATGAACCAGTCTCGAGGGACACATGAACCAGTCTCGAGGGACACATGAACCAGTCTCGAGGTGAGTCTCGACATGAACCAGTCTCGAGGAGACACCGAAATGAACAGTCTCGAGGGACACATGAACCAGTCTCGCGTCACCTGCTTGACCCTGTTCACCTAGCAGTAAATATCTACCCAGTAGACTTTTTTTGGGTTGCATTCTGAGTGAGGTGGAACATATGGCAAGTTCACTAATACCTACTTCCCCTGTTACCTAGGTAATAGGTACCTGAGTCTTAGATGACTATATTCTTGAAAGTTTTCTTTACTTCAAATCAGAATAAAGTTTTCTTTTTCTTCTCCTTCTCCTCCTGCTTCTTCTTTTTCTTCTTCTTCTTCTTCTTCTTCTTCTTCTTCTTCTTCTTCTTCTTCTTCTTCTTCTTCTTCTTCTTCTTCTTCTCTATTTTCTATATTAAGTTTTCAGACCATATGTCGAGTTTACGAGATGGAACAAGGAGGCACAGATGGAACAAGGAGGCACAGATGGAACAATGAGGCACAGATGGAACAAGGAGGCACAGATGGAACAAGGAGGCACAGATGGAACAAGGAGGCACAGATGGAACATGGAGGCACAGATGGAACAAGGAGGCACAGATGGAACATGGAGGCACAGATGGAACAAGGAGGCACAGATGGAACAAGGAGGCACAGATGGAACATGGAGGCACAGATGGAACAAGGAGGCACAGATGGAACAAGGAGGCACATATAGAACATGGAGGCACAGATGGAACAAGGAGGCACAGATGGATCAAGAAGGCACAGATGGAACAAGGAGACACAGATGGAACAAGGAGGCACAGATGGAACAAGGAGGCACAGATGGAACAAGGATGCCAGATGGAACATGGAGGCACAGATGGAACAAGGAGGCACAGATGGAACATGGAGGCACAGATGGAACAAGGAGGCACAGATGGAACAAGCAGGCACAGATGGAACAAGGAGGCACAGATGGAACAAGGAGGCGCAGATGGAACATGGAGGCACAGATGGAACAAGGAGGCACAGATGGAACATGGAGGCATAGATGGAACAAGGAGGCACAGATGGAACATGGAGGCACAGATGGAACAAGGAGGCACAGATGGAACAAGGAGGCACAGATGGAACATGGAGGCACAGATGGAACAAGGAGGCACAGATGGAACAAGGAGGCACAGATGGAACATGGAGGCACAGATGGAACATGGAAGCACAGATGAACAAGGAGGCACAGATGGAACAAGGAGGCACAGATGGAACAAGGAGGCACAAAAGGAACAAGGAGGCACAAAAGGAACAAGGAACATAAGAACATAAGAACATAAGAAAGGAGGAACACTGCAGCAGGCCTGTTGGCCCATACTAGGCAGGTCCTTCACAATCCATCCCACTAACAGAATAATTGCCCAACCTAATTTTCAATTCTACCCAAGAAATAAGCTTTGAAGATTCTATTAACTCAAGTGCGAGTCCCACTCACTCCCAAGGAGACACAGGAGGCACAGATGGAACAAGAAAACACAGATGGAACAAGAAGACACAGATGAGCCATGTTAGAAAGTGTAATTAACTAAAAGCGGATTTAATGGAGGCTCCAACCATCCACAGCTTGAAGGGCAGGTACGGCAAAATTCCATGAGGCAAGAGTCGAGTAGATGTTCTAGCCAATCCAAAGAGGCAGAGCCAAGAGCTGTTTCCACACACACACACACACACATACACACGGGACACACCAGAGGAGGTGACGAACCAGCGACTGGACTAGTATTCACCCGAGAGTGCGATTGAGGACATCACACTGAAGCTTGGGGCCAGTGATCATAGTTCTAAGTTTCGAATACAAGTGTTACAAGTGGAGACAGAAGGCTGACTTTACAAACTAAAAGAAGGACTATGTGGCATGGAATCCCTGCACAGAGTTCAGTGGGACAAGAGATGGCAGGGAATCAACACAGATGATGGAATATAGACAACAATTTCCAAGGAAGCTAGGAGAGGTTTATCCCAAGGGAAACAGGAGAAGCGAAGACAGAACGAGCCCATGGTTCACCCAAGGTGAGGAAGCAAACCAAGTGTGTCAAAGAGAATGGAAAGTACAGAAGACAAAGGACCCAGGAAGAATAAAGAGATAGTCGTAGAGCCAGAAATGAATATGCACAGATCAGAAGGGAGGCCAAAGACAGTACGAGAATGAATAGCATCAAAGCCAATCTGACCCAAGCTGTTGTACAGCCACATCAGGAGGAAACAACAGTCAAGGACCAGGTGATCAGGCTGAGAAGGTAGGAGGGAGTTCACAAGAAACGACCAAGGAAGTGTGTGAGGAGCTCAACATGAGATTTAAAGAGTGTTCACAGAGGAGAAGAAGGGACTCCAGGAATTCAGAATAGGAGGTATACCAACAAGTGCTGGATGAAATACACACAAGAGGAGGAGGTGAAGAAGCTCTATGTGAACTCGATACTTCAAAGCGTGGGACCGACAACATTCTCCGTGGGTCCTAGAGAGGAGCAGAGAGTATGTGTACCACTAACACAATCTTCAACACATCCATTGAAACAGGGCAACTACCTGAGGTTGGAAGATGCAAATGTAGTCCAATTTTTAAAAAGGAGACAGACACGAGCACTAAACTACAGACCTGTGTCACTGACATGTATAGTATGCAAAGTCATGGAGAAGATATCAGGAGGAGAGTGGTTGAGCACCTAGAAAGACACAAGCTTATAACGACACCAACACGGTTTCAGGGAAGGAAAATCCTGTGTCACAAACCTACTGGAGTTTACGACAAGGTAACAGAAGTAAGACACGAGAGAGAGGGGTGGATAGACTGCATTTTTGGACTGCAAGAAGGCGTTTGACACAGTTCCCACAAGAGTTAATGCAAAGCTGGAGGATCAGGCACAGTAACAGGAAACACTGCAATGGATCAGAGAATATCTGACAGGGAGGCAACAACGAGTCATGGTACGTGCGAGGTGTCAGAGTGGGCACCGTGACGAGTGGGTTCCACAGGGTCAGTCCTAGGACCAGTAGCTGTTTTTGGTATTTGTGAAGACATAACGGAAGGATAGACTCGAAGTGTCCCTGTTTGCAGATGATGTGAAGTTGATGAGAAGAATAAATCAGCGAGGACTCAGGCAGGACTACAAAGAGACTGGACAGCCTGCAAGCCTGGTCCAGCTAACTGGCTCCTTGATTAACCCGCCAAATGTAAAGTCATGAATATCGGGAAGGGCAAAGAAGACCGCAGACAGGAGT
This sequence comes from Cherax destructor, assembly GCA_009830355.1. Taxonomy (NCBI): domain Eukaryota; kingdom Metazoa; phylum Arthropoda; class Malacostraca; order Decapoda; family Parastacidae; genus Cherax; species Cherax destructor. The sequence goes on along the minus strand of WNWK01028211.1, from coordinate 19,343 downwards.
AAGTCTAGGTGGCCAAAGACTGCAAACCTCAACTCAAAGAAAAGATCTTGGGGTGAGTATAAACCAGACACATCTCCTGAGGCCACATCAATCAAATAACTGCTGCAGCATAGGGCGCCTGCAAACCTAAGAATAGCTTCCGACATCTTACTAAGGAATCATTCAGGACCCTGTACACCTGATACGTTAGGCCCATATGGAGTATGCAGCACCAGTTTGGAACCCACACCTGCCAAGCATGTGAAGAAGCTCGAGAAAGTGCAAGGTTTGCAACAAGACTAGTCCCAGAGCTAAGGGATATGTCCTACGAGGAAGGTTAAGGGAAATCGACCTGACGACACTGGAGGACAGGAGAGTTAGGGAGACATGATAACACATATAAGATACTGAGAGGAATGACAAAGTGGACAGAGACAGAATGTTCCAGAGATGGGACACAACAACAAGGGCAAGATGGAAGTTGAAGACTCATGAATCAAGGATGTTAGGAAGTATTTCTTCAGTCATAGAGTTGTCAGGAAGTGGAATATCTTAGAAAGCGACATAGTGGAGGCAGGAACCATACATAGTTTTAAGACTAGGTTTGATAAAGCTCATGGAGCAGGGAGAGAGAGGACCTAGTAGCAATCAGTGAAGAGGCGGGGCCAGGAGCTATGACTCGACCCCTGCAACCACAAATAGGTGAGTACACACACTCACACACATAATCAACGTTGGATCTTTGACTTCCATTCACTTTCTGAAGTCTGAAAGCCTGAACGGCTTTCTGAAGTCTGAAAGCCTGAACGGGCAGCGTGGGATGAAAGGAGTGAAAAATACCAGGTGTTGAAATTATATTGACATGTCATTGGAAATGCATGATGCAGATGATGTGAAGTTAATGAGAAGAATAAAATCAGTCGAGGATCAGGCAGGACTACAAAGAGACCTGGACAGGCTGCAAGCCTGGTCCAGTAACTGGCTCCTTGAATTTAACCCGCCAAATGTAAAGTCATGAATATCGGGAAGGGCAAAGAAGACCGCAGACAGAGTAAGTCTAGGTGGCAAAGGCTCAAGCCTCACCAAAGAAAAGATCTTGGGGTGAGTATAATACCAAGCACTCTCCTGAAGGCACACATCAATCAGATAACTGCTGCAGCATACGGGCGGCTGGCAAACTAAGAATAGCGTTCCAATACCTCACTAAGGAATCATTCAAGACTCTGTATACCGTATACGTCAGGCCCATACTGAGTATGCAGCACCGGTTTGGAACCCACACCTGGTCAAGCACGTCAAGAAATTAGAGAAAGTGCAAAGGTTTGCAACAAGACTAGTCCCAGAGCTAAGGGGTTGTCCTAGAAGAAAGGTTAAGGGAAATCGGCCTGACGACACTAGAGGACAGGAGGGTTAGGGAGACATGATAACGACATATAAAATACTGCGAGGAATAGATAAGGTGACAGAGACAAGATGTTCCAGAGAGGGGACACAGAAACAAGGGGTCACAATTGGAAGCTGAAGACTCATGAGTCAAAGGGATGTAGGAAAGCATTTCTTCAGTCAAGAGTGTCAGGAAGTGGAATATCTAGAAATGACATAGTGGAGGCAGGAACCATACATAGTTTTAAGACTAGGTTTGATAAAGCTCATGGAGCAGGGAGAGAGAGACCAGTAGCAACAGCGAAGAGGCGGGGCCAGGAGCTGAGCTCGACCCCTGCAACCACAAATAGGTGAGTACACACACCACTCACACACATAATCAACGTTGGATCTTTGACTTCCATTCGCTTTCTGAAGTCTGAAAGCCTGAACGGGCAGCGTGGGATGAAAGGAGTGAAAAATACCAGGTGTTGAAATTATATTGACATGTCATTGGAAATGCATGAGTTTCCCAGTATGTGTGAAGTGACGACGGTGAGACATTCTTGTTCCAGCCTCAGGTCCACAGGTTCCAGCCTCAGGTCCACAGGTTCCAGCCTCAGGTCCACAGGTTCCAGCCTCAGGTCCACAGGTTCCAACGTCAGGCCCACACGTCCTCTTGGAAAGCTATGAACGACAAGTTTCCCTGAGAGTTGCCCCACGTTAGGTCCACAGGTCCTCTTGGAAAGTACCAACGTCAGGTTCCCCTGGGAGCTATCCCACGTCAGGTCTACAGGTCCTCTTGGAACAGCATCAACATCGGGTTACCCTGAAAGAGAGAGTAGCCCCAAGTCAGGTCAACAGGACGACAATTCCACAGGTACACTAGAAAGGCTGTCCCACCTTCTGGTCCACAGGTACAGTGGACCGAGAAAAGTTGCCCCAGCCTCAGGTGTACAGGACCTCATGTCTGCGTATTATCTGCAGGCAGCACTGCTACCTTTGATCTCCTAAGTCTTATTACTGGCTGTGACATTTCTATCTACGTCACTACAAGTCCACCTCCTCACATATCTTCAAACAATTTCAATTCGTGTTGAGTTATAAACGACCAACACGGCTGTTTATGCGCGATTTATATATTAACCCACTAATAAATATTCATAAGAGGTAATTTATTTAATTAATTGAGGTTCATTTAACCATTATGCTGAAATATCTTTAACAAGCGCTCCAGAAAATTATATTTAATGTCAAGACTATCATCACTAATTATATAACATGACAGTCATTGCTTCCTATAATTGCTTCCTTACATCTTTGCATATATAATAACTAATTATTAACGGAAAATATTTGTACATTCGTACAAATATTTGTACATTCGTACAATATTTGTACATTCGTACAAATATATAAATGAAGTGTACCTCTGGGGCAACTCATAAAGACATAATAAGCCGAATTCCCTTAAAAATTGGAATTTTTTCCCTAAAAAATTTAGTTATACTTTTTCTTTGATAAACATTTTATATGTTTATTTTTGGACCGAAACTTGACTTAGAAACTTTGCCTACAGGGGCTATTAATCGTCGATCCCCACTTAGGTTCCTTCGTATTGTGGGAGGTGTGATACCAGAGCAATCAGACCAGCAGTCTCGTGAAGCAGGTGGTGAGTCGGGTTTGTCTCAGGGCGAGTCAGCTTTGTTAATAATTATAATAATACCTGGAGTTTACCTGGAGAGAGTTCCAGGGGGTCAACGCCCCCGCGGCCCGGTCTGTGACCAGGCCTCATGGTGGATCAGGGCCTGATCAACCAGGCTGTTACTGCTGGCCGCACGCAGTCCAACGTACGAACCACAGCCTGGCTGGTCATGTACCAACTTTAGGTGCCTGTCCAGTGCCTGCTTGAAGACAGCCAGGGGTCTATTGGTAATCCCCCTTATGTATGGTGGGAGGCAGTTGAACAGTCTTGGGCCCCTGATACTTATTGTGTTGTCTCTCAACGTGCTATTGGCACCCCTGCTTTTCATTGGGGGATGTTGCATCGTCTGCCGAGTCTTTTGCTTTCGTAGGGAGTGACACTCGTGTGCAAGTTTGGTACTAATCCCTCGAGAATTTTCCAAGTGTATATAATAATGTATCTCTCCCGCCTGCGTTCTAGGGAGTACAGGTTTAGCAACTACAAGCGTTCCCAGTAATTGAGGTGGTTTATCGCAGTTATGTGTGCGGTGAAGGTTCTCTGCACATTTTCTAGGTCAGCAATTTCACCCGCCTTGAAAGGTGCAGTTAGTGTGCAGCAATATTCCAGCCTAGATAGAACAAGCGACCTGAAAAGTGTCAACATGGGCTTTATTTCTACCAGTACATGTACAAGGTATACAGACCATTGCTGACATCAATGACATACTACTATATAGAAAGCTGCTTGTTATGCTGAGCACTTCCCGCAAATTAGGTCAATGTCCCAGTATGTGACCCACACCAGTCCACTAACACCCAGGATGCGACCCACACCAGTCCACTAACACCCAGGATGCGACCCACACCAGTCCACTAACACCCAGGATGCGACCCACACCAGTCCACTAACACCCAGGTACCCATTTTACTGATGGGTGAACATAGACAACCAGTGTAAAGAAACACGCCCAATGTTTCTGCCCTGGCTGGGAATCGAACCCAGACCCTCGCCGTGTGAAGTGAGAGCTTTAGCCACCAGGCCACCAGGTTGGTGCTCGAGTTGGCCAAACTCAATCATGAAGCGACCAGAGACCAACGAGCGTTTGTCAAAGAGGAGTTTGACAGAAAGAAGGAGAGGAGAGGCAGTTTAAGCAGAATGTTGGTGAAAAGTTGATTGTGCAGAAAGTGGTGTTGGTAGTACCTCATTTTGTTCATACTGATTATGAACACTTTTTGGAGGCATTCAAAAATCAAGATCGTGCATTAAGGTGGTCACTGGAGCACTGGGCAGCACTTGTGCATACAATATGAAAACGAAAACGAAATGACACAATTGTAAACAAACCATACCACGGGCGGGGTTAGAACCCGCGATCAGAAAGTCATAAAACTCAAGACCGATGCACTAGCCACTGGGCCACTGGAGTTTCATGACTCTCTGATCGCGGGTTCTAACCTCACCAGTGGTATGGTTTCATACAGCATTGTATAACAAAGCCCAGGAGTTCACAGCTGGTTTGGATGATGACTTCGCTATTTACAACGTTGTTAAAACAGTTGGTCTTGGTGCACAACAATGTATTCCAAGAAAATATAGGAGAGAATTTAAGTTGTGCAAGCATTAGCTGGGTCAGTCTCGTGTAGACCTTGTTCGCGAGCAGGCAAACAATTTCGTAAAGTGGTACAAGGCCAGTGGTGTTATTAATTTTAGTGAGTTAGTGTTACTTATGCTCATGGATAGCTTGCTAGAATCTGTTGAACGAGAGGTTCGGGTGTTTTTTGGAAGACCATTCACTGGCAACTGCATTAGAGGCAGCCAGGCTTGCTGACACCTTCGAGGCAGCCAGGCTTGCTGACACCTTCGAGGCAGCCAGGCCTGCTGACACCTTCGAGGCAGCCAGGCCTGCTGCCTCGGCAGCCCCCTGCTCCTGAGGCAGCCAGGCCCGCTGACTAGGCCAGCTCACCTTCGAGGCAGCCAGGCCTGCTGACACCTTCGAGAGCCAGGCCTGTGACTGAGCAGCCGGCCTCTGACCTGCGCAGGCCCTGAAGAGCGTGCCGACACTCTTTCTTCCCAACAGCATGGTGTGAATAGAGAGTGTCGTAGACGGATCCCTGACGGTGAACGAAGTGGGAAGCTGGCAGTGAACAACAACGTCAGTACACAGTCACCATGGTGAACATCAGAGACACAGTCACCATGGTGAACATCAGAGACATAGTCACCATGGTGAACATCAGAGACACAGTCACCATGGTGAACATCAGAGACACAGTCACCATGGTGAACATCAGAGACATAGTCACCATGGTGAACATCAGAAACACAGTCACCATGGTGAACAATAACATCAGTCGTAAAATCAGTATAGTGAATGGCGTCAACCACAAAGTCAACAGGTCATATAAAGCAAAACTGGTCATGTAAAGTCTCATTGCCACAAGTTAGTTAACTTAGCGGCTAGTTGTAAGTTAAATAGGCCATCAACCTTTGGGGAAAATCAATAATATAAATAACCAGCAAGAGGTCAATGACTGAATGGCCCCTTTTACAGTAAATGCCACATCTTCCTTAGTGAGAATGACCGTAAAATTCAGGTATCCACCTTCAGGAATTCCGGGGTTTATTGTTCCCTCTTAAGAGAGGAAGTACTTCCAATTTCTGAGGACGCCTCATTAAACTTCTCCATGTTATTAGAAGCTTTTGGGGGAGCTGTATTCTCTGTCCCTTTGCCTAATTTTTTTGTGGCTATTAAATATTGTACAGGATATTTAACTGTATGTGTGTCTGAGGGGTTCCCAATGAAAGATGTCATGTTATTGCTAGGCAATAATGTTCTAAAGTCCACAAACTGTCCAGAACCCATAGTGACCACTGAGACTTCGTCTCCAATGTTGGTCATAACTCGAGCAATGTCCCAAGTGCTGACTTATCCTTGGAAGACTCGGATCTAGGGCTAGACAAATTATTTTACGAGAAAAACTGGCCAGGCCTTCGTAAATCTAGTGAAAAGTCCCTGATCAAGCCTTCCATGGTCGCAGGATTGCCAGATATCTGTGTCCATGCTAGAGAGACTGTCCTTTCGGGAAGAACAGCGAAGGAGCTTTCCTTAAACTTCACTTTCAAGGTAGCCGTGTGAATCCCGCCTAGATCACCCAGTTAAATGTGAAATTAAACACAACCTACTTGTCTGTTCAGAGCCTCGTAAGGAGGAAGGAGTCAGTCCAAAAATAGACAGGTAGTTCCTAAGAAATTCAGGCTTCAGATCCTGAATATAGCTCACAATTCCTCTTTAGGTCATATGGGGATTACTAAAACCCTTTATAGAATATTAAAAGAATTTTATTGGCCCAGCTATAAAGAGAGATGTGGGGGGTCACATCCGTTACTGTAGAGGATGTCAACAAGTAGGTAAATCTAGACATTCCATTAGATCCCCACCCCTTCATCCCACACTGACTGTGTGCGACCATTAACAAAACAAAAGACAGGTAACCAGTATTTGTTCACAATCATGGAAAGCTACTAGGTATCCGGAAGCTGTTCCAATGCGTAGTATAAATAATACGCTTTGGCATTCCAAAGTCTGTACAGAGTGACCAGGATACTAATTTTACAGCAAAATCATTCAGAGAAGCTTTAACTAGGCTAGGCATTAATTACCAACTATGTACAGCCTATCATCCTCAGTCCAAAGGTTCCTTGGAAAGATTTCACCAGACTTAAAAAACTATGATGAGAACCTTTTACATGCAGGAATCAACAGGGTGCAGTCCATTTGAGCTAATCTTAGAGCACAATGTGAGAGGTGCCCTACAAGTGCTCAACGAAGAATGGATGCAGGAAGACGCCTGCATTCCCTCTTCAAGGTTGCAGGTGACCCGTTAGTTGTCTAAGGCTAACTTAAAATTTGCTCAAAACACTATGAAACAGAGGTATGACAGAAATGCAAAGTTTCGCTCCTTTAATCCAGGAGACAAAGTGTTAGTACAGGAACCTGTACCTAGCCACACTTTAAAAGGAAGATCTATGGGACCAGTGCAATAATAAGTAAAATTTCTGATTTAAATTATGTGGTAACACCTTTTGATAAGCCCAAGGTAAGTAAAATTTACCACATTATTGAGATTAAAGCTTTTTATAACCCACCATAAATCCCAATAAAGACTTTGTCTTCTCACCACTGTAGACGACCCTGATTCCTTGCACACACTTCTGGATATTCAAATTAAGCTCTCAAACTCAGTCCTCCTCCAGGACCCTCGCTTTTTAATGTTGGGACTTTCTAAACATCAAATAGAAACTTTCGCTACTCTCCTACAAATTTATCCTGACATCTTTTTGGATGTTCCAAAAAAATGCACTCTGGAATATCACAATGTTGATGTTGGAATTACTAAGCCTATTAACTCTCTCCCTACAGAGCTAATCCTGATAAACAAGAGGCTACTTCAGCAGGAGGTAGCATTTCTGTTTGAACATATATTAGTGGAGAGGAGTCCAGTCCATGGGCTTCACCATGCATCCTTGTTAAAAAGTCTGATGAAGGATTCACCAAGTGCACAGATTACCATAAGGTGAATGAGATCAGTGTTCCAGATGCTTACCCTCTTCTACGTTTGGATGAAGTAGTGAACTTTGTGGGTAATGCCCTTTCTGTTTCCAGACTGGATCTCCTTAAAGGTTACTATCTGGTATCTTTAACAGATAAAGCGAGTGAGATCTCTGCCTTCGTAATTCCACGAGGACATTATCAATATACTGTGACCCCATTTGGAATGCAGAACTCGCCTGCCACTTTCCAAAAGCTGATCCATCAGGACTTGAAGGCACGACAGCTTATCAGGACGATATAGTAGTAGTAGTTTCTGATACATGGACTCAACATGTTCCCAACTAAAAGCTCTCTTTGAGAGGTTTAGACACTTTCAGCTAACAGTTAACTTGTGTAAATCATCTTTTGGCCAGTCTACTATTACTTTCTTGGGCCATGAAGTAGGTAGTGGTAAAGTGGGCCCTAAATTTGCTAAAGTCCTAGCTATTAAGCATTACCCAGTACCTCATAAGAAATCCTTACAAAGATTTTTAGGAATGATAGGTTTCTACAGACGTTTCAGTAGGTACTTTGCAGATGTGGTAACCTCCCCCTCCCCTCACCTACCAGTAAATAGACCCCCTTTTGTTGGACCCCCAATTGCCAAGAAACATTTAATTGTGCTAAACGTTTATTATGTACTGCACCCATTCTCATGTCTCCCAATTTTTCTAAACCTTTTTGTGTTGCAGGTTGATGCCTATGAGTCAGGGGTCAGGGCAGTATTACTACAAGTATCTGAGGAGAAATGCTTTCAGCCTATGGCATATTACTCAGCCAAGTATCAGACCCATCAGGGGGCCTATTCCACAATGGAGAACGAAGCTCTAGCCTTGATACTTGCACTGCAGCATTACAATGTCTTCCCGGGGCAGTCACCTCACATGGTCATCGTCTACAGTGATCACAACCCGCTCATCTACTTAAACTCCATGGAGATAATATTTTTGCGAACGCTTTATCTCGTATATAGGTTAGGATGTGTTAGGGATCATATGGGTAGTAAGCTCTTTTTTTTTTGTCTCGTATAAAATGTTCATGGGTTTTAAGTGAGGGGAACACTTGCTACTGTCCGCAAGTGTCTTGAACCAACACTAGCCCTACTGTCCGCTGTCTTGCTTTATGACTGTTTGACTAAAAGTCCCTTAGAGTTGAACACTATCTAATGAGTGGGATGGTTGAGAGAAACGGCGGTTCCATTATTGTTCAGTGCCATGGCGGCACACTACCCATGGAGGGGAGGCCTAGTCCTGGTAATTAGAGCCCTTTTGGGGTGGGGGTGCAGCATGCTACAAGCATGTTACACTATTCAGTGTATGTCACACTCCCTTATAGGGTGCCTCCCAACCAGTGAACCAGGTGCTAAGAATTTAATGATCAATAGGGCCCCGTCGTTATATCAGTACCTCGGTTCATCAGCCAGTCACAGACTAGCCCGCCAAAGCTGTGAAGCAATGTGGTTCACTTGTGGCACACGAATTGGCAGACTTGTCTAGGGCTGCTGGTCGTACATGGTGCATTCTCTGGCTCTTGTATTTTGCCTTCTTAGTTCACCATGGTGCACACTTACTGTTACATTTCTGTACAAATTGTAAATAGTATACATATTGTAAATACCAGCTTGGCTATTTGGTGAAGGAAATAAGTCTTATACTGCTGTTGAGTTTTGATTGTTCCACTTTGTTCCCATTACAACCAGGTGTACAGGCCACACCACACCAGTGTTTGTAATACTCACTATTTTTGTAAAAACTCTTAACTGCTTTAAGAAATATACTACCTATTCCATATACTTGCAACATCTGCCACATTGCTCTCCTATCCTTCTATTCCTCCCCCACCACCACTACCACCATCACCACCGCCACTATCACCATCACCACCACCACCACTACCACCATCCCCACCACTACCACCATCACCACCACCACTACCACCATCCCCACCACTACCACCATCACCACCACCACTACCACCATCCCCACCACTACCACCATCACCACCACCACCACTACCACCATCCCCACCACTACCACTATCACCACCATTACCACCACCACAACCACCACTACCACCATCACCACCACTACCACCATCACCACTACCACCATCACCACCATTACCACCACCACAACCACCACTACCACCATCACCATCACCACTACCACCATCCCCACCACTACCACCATCACCACCATTACCACCACCACAACCACCACTACCACCATCACCACCACTACCACCATCACCACCACCACTACCACCATCCCCACCACTACCACCATCACCACCATTACCACCACCACAACCACCACAACCACCACTACCACCATCACCACCACTACCACCATCACCACCACCACTACCACCATCACCACCACTACCACCATCACCACCACTACCACTACCACCATCCCCACCACTACCACCATCACCACCATTACCACCACCACAACCACCACTACCACCATCACCACCACAACCACCACTACCACCATCACCACCACCAGTGTTAACCAGACTTAACATGCATCACTACCATGTTAAAGTTAATGAAGGTATAATAATAATAGGAGGCTGAGCAAGCAGTCCAACACTGTCTTCTGACCTCACTATAAATTCTCTCTTCTCTCCTCGCTTCGTCTCTCCTCTTACCACCTATTTTCTTTTCGCATCATTTTCTCTTATTTCCTTCCTTTGCTATTCATTTTTATTACTTATTTTCATCCTCTAGTTAATTTTTTTTAAAGTCATTTATTCCCTTTGTGTCGTGTGGGTCTTGGGAGAGATATTTAGGTAGACATAGACACTCCTTGTAGGATGGTTACGGTATATTTACGGTATGAGTTGGGGGGAGCCCAGCCACCGTCCGTCTATCTCGTAGGTCTGTCGCTAGTGAGAGGGTACGCCTATCTGAGACTATGCACATGCACTGAGCCTCTGACGTCAGTGGGTATCGTGACGTCACACGCAAAGGGACCAGCTGTGTGAAACAATCTAGCTTTAACTTGAACAAAAAAATGAGTTTTCTTTTCTTGTAAATATCAATAAAATTGCAACACAATAAAAAGAATTAAATGCACAATTAATTAAAAGAATTCAATAATGGTTATGGCACTAGCAACAATCTGATAAAACAATTCGGTAGAATTATTCACTGGCAAAAATTAAAGTAACTTTACTGCTTGAATCACTTAGAAAGTTCACTGGAATATTACTTATTACTCTTAGGAAATGACAAGTTACTTGAGCAAATAAACAATAAAATTGATGAAACAAAAATTGAATACTGGGGAATTTAATTTACACAAAATAAATTTCAGGAATTATCAATAGTCAATAATTGCACTGGGGAAAAACTTTGCAACACAAGAAATAAGATATTACGAATGAATTAGTTTGAACACTCTTACTCTTTATTGCAAGCAAAGCAAGGTAACTCAATAAAATAATTACTGGAACAATTTACTAAAAACACTGACTTTAAACAAACTTAAGAGTGAAATTGTTCAAACAACACTTTAACATGAACTATGTAAAAAAAATCATGAACAAGATATTTAACAAGAAAATAAGGCAACACTTACAGGAACTGAAGTACAACTTATCAAGGTAATTAACTTTTGGACTTACAAATTCACAAAAAGTCAATTTCGTTGTCCTTGAGATTAGTAACTTATCAGAAGAAATTGAGATCTTCAATAAAAATTATAGCACTAGTCTGCAAAGTTGAAACACATTAGCACTGTATAAAAAATAAACAAGTACACAAAACAATAGCAGGTGCAAGGGAAAAAGTAACACTGACACCACCACCACTACCACCATCCCCACCACTACCACCATCACCACCATTACCACCACCACAACCACCACTACCACCATCACCACCACTACCACATCACCACCACCACTACCACCATCACCACCACTACCACCATCACCACCACCACCACTACCACCATCCCCACCACTACCACCATCACCACCATTACCACCACCACAACCACCACTACCACCATCACCACCACAACCACCACTACCACCATCACCACCACCAGTGTTAACCAGACTTAACATGCATCACTACCATGTTAAAGTTAATGAAGGTATAATAATAATAGGAGGCTGAGCAAGCAGTCCAACACTGTCTTCTGACCTCACTATAAATTCTTTCTCTCTTCTCTCCTCGCTTCGTCTCTCCTCTTACCACCTATTTTCTTTTCGCATCATTTTCTCTTATTTCCTTCATTTGCTATTCATTTTTATTACTTATTTTCATCCTCTAGTTAATTTTTTTTAAAGTCATTTAATCCCTTTGTTCTTTCTTCTCGTCTATTCTATCTTTTTTCTCTATACTCCTGTCTTTTTATTTTCTCTATCTATCTCCTCTACTACATCATCTCTTCTCACTGCAACATTCAATCTATCACAATTATCCTTGCAAAGTTTTTTATCGCAAACAGAACGAAATAATTTACCTGTTAAACCTGTAAAGGCTATGGTAATGCAATCATTCAGGGGCCAGCAGGTCAAGCCCTTTGCAAATACAGGCTTCAGGTAGATTCTACGCAGGGCTCTGAAGTCAACGACTTCCTGATGTCAGTTCAGCATCTGGGTCAGGAAGATCACTTGACATCCAGCCAACTTAGTTAATAATTGAGAAATGGTGGATTGGAGAAGCCAGTTTACCTGGAGTTTACCTGGAGAGAGTTCCGGGGGTCAACGCCCCCGCGACCAGGGGGCCAGGGGTTTCCTGTGTAAATGTCCTGAACTGCGGTATTAACTTTGGTAATTGATACCGATAAATTGGTCTAGAAATACACGTGAGCAAACACCTTGACATATTACAAAACGTTTCGGTCCTGGGACGTTACTTACTTCAGAAGTAATCAAGGTCCCAAGACCGAAACTCCCGAGTACCGTCATAGAAGCTAAAACGTTGTGCAGCTTTAAAAATGGGTTAGATAAATACATGAGTGGGTGTGAGTTGGACCTGACTAGCTTGTGCTACTAAGTCAGATGCCGTGCTCCTCCCTTAAGTGAAAGTGACCTGACTAGGTGGGTCATTGGTCTAAGCCGGGAAGTGACATGGCCTTGCCTCGCATGGGTCAGTAGGCCTGCTGCAGTGTTCCTTCTTTCTTTTGTTCTTAATAAATATGTCCTATTATTTGTTTACGTGTCTTTTTAAACTAAGTTAGGTACAGTTACACGTATTTACAATTATCATAGTTTAACATGTAAAAAAAACATGGGGGGAGGCGCTCCCTGTGATCGTATCTGCTTGCACCTCCTCCTCTCTGCAACACTGCAAGCTCCTGATGTGTTGATTGCAACACGAAAGGCCTTGAGTTGTCATTCACTCCCCCCCCCCCTTCCCCCGTAGTTGTTTTGCATCTTGCATTGCTTGTTTGAGATATTTGCATAATAGTTAAAAATGTGTAAATTACATAAGATAAGCCAAAAAAAGTCAGTTCTTGTCTTCCCCTCCCCCCCCCCATCCTTCCTAGTAATTAAATTCCATTTCGTAATAGGGAATGGTTTTTCTCATTGTTTTCATGACAGCAGTAACCGGAGGAAGTGGAGATTGGGGAGAGAGCCTTCTGATTCTCTAATCTTGACTCGTACACCTAGATAATAAATGGTCTAGATAGAGATGTGGACTCTTCAGTCCTCTGTTATCTATCTTCCCCATATACATGTTCTTAATATATTCGTCTCTTACCCTTCTCTCCATTACTCTCCCCTCGCCTCTTCTCTCTCCTTTCCTCTCCCCTCGCCTCTTCTCTTTCCTTTCCTCTCCCCTCTCCTAACGGGTCTATTAGTAATCCCCCCTTACGTATACTGGGAGGCAGTTGAACAGTCTTGGGCCCCTGACACTTACTGTGTTGTGTTTTAGTATACTCTTAGCGCCCCTGCTTTTCAGTAGGTGAACAGTGACAGCAGGAGTCTTAGGAAACGCGTTCTAATGTTTTTACCCGTACCGGGGATCGACTCCCGGACCTCAGTGTGTGAGCTGAGTGCGCTAGCTTTGATAGAGTGCTTGGGTTTGAGAAAGACTTCCCTAGTATGGGCCAGTAGGCTTGCTTCAGTGTTCCTCCTTAAGTTCTCATGTTGGGTCGCATAACACCTTCATCACCACCAATAATCAATATAAATATAAAAAAAACGATAGGAAAAACAATATTACAATTGAGTATTGCTACTGATATAATAACATTCCTAAACCTAACATTAATATTTCACATTTAATGCTTACATGTCCTATTCTACTAGATTCTCTAGTTTCTAGTTTCTATTCTTCTATTATCTCCATTATTGTCTCGTGGCACACTATAAAACAATGCAATGTTGCACAGCACACACACACACACACACACACACACACACACACAGAAACCAAGCTCACAGAAACCAAGCTTACAGGCATGATAACAGATGCCATCTTTCCAATGGGATACCAGATCCTGAGGAAAGACAGAGGGAACAGAGGGGAGGAGTGGCACTGCTGATCAAAAACCAATCGGATTTTGATGAGCTTTAGAGAGGAGACAGAGGAGAAGCAAGAGATTACATAATAGGAATGCTACAGTCTGGAGGTCCCAAGGTGGTAATTGCAGTAATGTATAACCCACCCCAGAACAGCAGGAGGCCAAGGCAAGCGTATGATGAGAGTAATAGAGCGATGATTGGCACACTGGCAGAAGTGGCCAGAAGGGCTCGTGCGAGCAGGGTGAAGCTACTGATCATGGGTGACTTCAACCACAAGGAAATAGACTGGGAGAACTTGGAGCCACATGGGGGCCAAGATACGTGGAGGGCTAAGATGATGAAGGTGGTACTGGAAAACTTCATGTACCAACACGTAAGGGATACTACCAGAGAGAGAGGATGAACCAGCGAGATTGGACCTAGTATTCACCTTAAGTAGTGCGGATATTGAGGACATCACACACGAAAGTCCACTCGGGGCCAGTGATCATATGGTTCTAAGCTTTGATTACACAGTAGAGTTACAGGTGGAGGAGGAGGCAGATAGGGCCAGAAGAATGAAGCCAAACTACAAAAAAGGGGACTACGTGGGCATGAAGAACTTCCTAAACAGGGTTCAGTGAGACAGAGAACTGGAAGGGAAATCAGTAAACGAGATGATGGAATATGTGACAACAATATGCAAGGAAGCTGAGGAGAGGTTTGTACCCAAAGGTAACAGAAACAACGAAAAAGCCAGGATGAGCCCGTGGTTCACCCAAAGGTGCAGGGAGGCCAAAACCAAGTGTGGTAGAGAATGGAAGAAGTATAGAAGGCAAAGAACCCAGGAAAATAAGGAGAGCAATCGTAGAGCCAGAAACGAATATGCACAGGTAAGAAGGGAGGCCCAACGACAGTATGAGAATGACATAGCAGCGAAAGCCAAATCTGACCCGAAGCTGTTGTACAGCCACATCAGGAGGAGAACAACAGTCAAGGACCAGGTGATCAGGCTGAGGAAGGAAGGAGGGGAGGTCACAAGAAATGACTGTAAAGTGTGTGAGGAACTCAACATGAGATTCAAAGAGGTGTTCACAGAGGAGATAGAAGGGCCTCCAGAAAGGAGGAGAGGTAGGGTACACCATCAAGTGCTGGACACAATACACACAACTGAGGAGGAAGTGAAGAGGCTACTAAGCGAGCTGGATACCTCAAAGGCGATGGGGCCGGATAACATTTCTCCATGGGTCCTGAGAGAGGGAGCAGAGGAGCTATGTGTACCCCTAACAACAATCTTCAACACGTCTATCGGAACAGGGCAACTACCTGAGGTATGGAAGACAGCAAATGTAGTTCCAATCTTTAAAAAAGGATACAGGAACGTAGCACTAAACTACAGACCATTGTCACTGACATGTATAGTATGCAAGGTCATGGAGAAGATTATCAGGAGAAGAGTGGTGGAGCACCTAGAAAGGAATGAGCTTATCAACGACGGCCAACACGGTTTCAGGGACGGGAAATCCTGTGTCACAAACCTACTGGAGTTCAACGACAGGGTGACAGCAGTAAGACAAGAGAGAGAGAGGGGTGGGTAGATTGCATATTCCTGGACTGTAAGCAGGCGTTTGACACAGTTCCACACAAGAGATTAGTGCAGAAGCTGGAGGACCAGGGAGGGATAATAGGGAAGGTACTACAATGGATCAGGGAATACCTGTCAGGAAGACAGCAGCGAGTCATAGTACGTGGCGAGGTGTCAGAGTGGGCGCCGGTGACGAGTGGGGTTCCACAGGGGTCAGTCCTAGGACCGGTGCTGTTTCTGGTATTTGTGAACGACATGGCGGAAGGAATAGACTCCGAAGTGTCCCTGTTTGCAGATGATGTGAAGTTGATGAGAAGAATTCAATCGGACGAGAACCAGGCAGAACTACAAAGGGATCTGGACAGGCTGCAAGCCTGGTCCAGCAATTGGCTCCTGGAATTCAACCCCACCAAGTGCAAAGTCATGAAGATTGGGGAAGGGCAAAGAAGACCGCAGACTTAGTACAGTCTAGGGGGCCAGAGACTACAAACCTCAATCAAAGAAAAAGATCTTGGGGTGAGTATAACACCAGGCACATCTCCTGAGGCGCACATCAACCAAATAACTGCTGCAGCATATAGGCGCCTAGCAAACCTAAGAACAGCATTCCGACATCTTAATAAAGAATCGTTCATGACCCTGTACACTGTGTACGTTAGGCCCATACTGGAGTATATATATATATTTTTTTTTTTTTTTCAACAAGTCGGCCGTCTCCCACCGAGGCAGGGTGACCCAAAAAGAAAGAAAATCCCCAAAAAGAAAATACTTTCATCATCATTCAACACTTTCACCACACTCATACATAATCACTGTCTTTGCAGAGGAGCTCAGATACGACAGCTGAGAAAAGTCCCTCCCAGCTGTCACTATCTCAGACCCCTCCTTTAAAGTGCAGGCATTGTACTTCCCATTTCCAGGACTCAAGTCCAACTAAATCAATTAACTGGTTTCCCTGAATCCCTTCACAAAATATTACCCTGCTCACACTCCAACAGATCGTCATGTCCCAAAAACCATTCGTCTCCATTCACTCCTACCTAAGGGGTATGTCCTACGAGGAGAGGTTAAGGAAAATCGACCTGACGACACTGGAGGACAGGAGAGATAGGGGGGACATGATAACGACATATAAGATACTGAGATAAATAGACAAGGTGGACAGAGAAAGAATGTTCCAGAGATGGGACACAGCAACAAGGGGACACAATTGGAAGTTGAAGACTCAAATGAATCACAGGGATGTTAGGAAGTATTTCTTCAGTCATAGAGTGGTCGGGAAGAGGAATAGCTTGGGAAGCGATGTAGTGGAGGCAGGTTCCATACATAGCTTTAAGGAGAGGTATGATAAAGCTCATGGAGCAGGGAGAGTGACCCAGTAGCGACCAGTGAAGAGGCGGGGACAGGAGCTATGACTCGACCCCTGCAACCACAATTAGGTGAGTACACACACACACACACACACACACCATGTTCGCAGACAATGTGACGCTAATGAGGAGAATACAAGTGGACGAATATCAGGTTCGCTTACAAGGGGATCTGGACAGGCTCAAGCCTGGTCCCACAAATGGCTCCTGGAGTTTAACCCCAGCAAGTGCAACGTTATGAATCTTGGGGAAGGACAAAAAGAGTGCAGACGGAGTACTGCCTAAGAGGTCAAAGACTGCAAAACTCACTCAGAGAAAAGGATCTTGGGGTGAGCATCATACCGAGCACATCTCCTGAGGTGCACATCAACCAAATAACTGCTGCAGCATATGGGCGCCTGGCAAACCTGAGAATAACGTTCTGACATCTAAGTAAGGAGTCCTTCACTACGTCAGACCCATACTTGAGTATGCAGCACCAGTTTGGATCCCACACCTGATCAAACACGTCAAGAAATTAGAGAAAGTGCAAAAGTTTGCAACAAGACTAGTCTCGGAGCTAAGGAGAATGTCCTACGAGGAGACGTTAAGGGAACTCAACCTGACAACACTGGAAGACATGAAGGTTAGGGGGAACATGATAACGACATATAAAATACTGAGAGGAATCGACAAGGTGGACAGAGACAGGATGTTCCAGAGATGGGACACAGCAACAAGGGGTCACAATTGGAAGTTGAAGACTCAGATGAATCACAGCGATGTTAGGAAGTATTTCTTCAGTCACAGAGTTGTCAGGAAGTGGAACAATCTGGAGATTGATTTAATGGTGGTAGGGTCCACACATAGCTTTAAGACGAGGTATGATAAAGCTCATGGAGCAGGGAGAGAGAGAACCTAGTAGCGACCGGTGAATAGGCGGGGCCAGGAGCTATGACTCGACCCCTGCAACCACATGTAGGTGACTACACACACACCTGAGGTGCCGAGGGTAAAATCCACAATCTGGAAGTGACTTAAGTCTTCACAATAACATTTGTACAGGAATTTGGTCGCTTTGTTAAGCACAAAATAACTGCGCAGCTAATCAAGAATTTTAAGCTTGTCTGTTGACGAAGGACAAAGGTCGTGTTCAACACAGCTTCAGAGAGTCGTGTTCAACACAGCTTCAAAGGGTCGTGTTCAACACAGCTTCAGAGAGTCGTGTTCAACACAGCTTCAGAGGGTCGTGTTCAACACAGCTTCAGAGGGTCGTGTTCAACACAGCTTCAGAGGGTCGTGTTCAACACAGCTTCAGAGAGTCGTGTTCAACACAGCTTCAGAGGGTCGTGTTCAACACAGCTTCAGAGAGTCGTGTTCAACACAGCTTCAGAGAGTCGTGTTCAACAGAGCTTCAGAGGGTCGTGTTCAACACAGCTTCAGAGGGTCGTGTTCAACACAGCTTCAGAGGGTCGTGTTCAACACAGCTTCAGAGGGTCGTGTTCATCACAGCTTGAGAGGGTCGTGTTCAACACAGCTTGAGAGGGTCGTGTTCATCACAGCTTCAGAGAGTCGTGTTCATCACAGCTTCAGAGGGTCGTGTTCAACACAGCTTCAGAGGGTCGTGTTCAACACAGCTTCAGAGGGTCGTGTTCAACACAGCTTCAGAGGGTCGTGTTCAACACAGCTTCAGAGGGTCGTGTTCAACACAGCTTCAGAGGGTCGTGTTCATCACAGCTTCAGAGAGTCGTGTTGAACACAGCTTCAGAGGGTCGTGGTCAACAGCTTTAGAGGGTCGTGTTGAACACAGCTTGAGAGGGTCGTGTTGAACACAGCTTGAGAGGGTCGTGTTCAACACAGCTTCAGAGGGTCGTGTTCATCACAGCTTCAGAGAGTCGTGTTCAACACAGCTTCAGAGGGTCTTGTTAAACACAGCTTCAGAGGGTCTTGTTCAACACAGCTTCAGAGGGTCTTGTTCAACACAGCTTCAGAGGGTCGTGTTCAACACAGCTTCAGAGAGTCGTGTTCAACACAGCTTCAGAGGGTCTTGTTCAACACAGCTTCAGAGGGTCTTGTTCAACACAGCTTCAGAGGGTCTTGTTCAACACAGCTTCAGAGGGTCGTGTTCATCACAGCTTCAGAGAGTCGTGTTCAACACAGCTTCAGAGGGTCTTGTTCAACACAGCTTCAGAGGGTCTTGTTCAACACAGCTTCAGAGGGTCGTGTTCATCACAGCTTCAGAGGGTCGTGTTCATCACAGCTTCAGAGGGTCTTGTTCAACACAGCTTCAGAGGGTCTTGTTCAACACAGCTTCAGAGGGTC
>WNWK01028210.1:0-25601 GCA_009830355.1 Cherax destructor | reverse complement strand
GGGAACGACACTTAGCGATTAGGAACACGACGAAGACGACGTGCAGCATATGATGGTTCTAGGGTGATGTGGATGCTGTAGGGAACGACACGCAGCAGACTAGGAGCACGACGAGGGCGACGAGCAGAAATCGTCGCTGCTCTGAGGGAGGACGACTCTGCTATCATCACGACGCGCCGGGAAAAAACAACTACACAATGAAAAAATCGAACTTTCAATTTTCACATCTTGGGATCATTTTGTGCTCAATCCCAGGCTCAAAGTTTTGTGTGTTTGGAGGGTAAGAGTGGGGGGTGAGGGGAGATTATTGGAGAGAGGGGAAGGGAGGGAATAGATTGATGGTTGAAATAAGGGAAGAGATTATTGGGGAAGTGGAGGAGGAGGAGGAGGGAGAGGAACAAGAGGAGGAGGAGGAGAGGAGAGGAGCCAGGTTAGTGGAGGGAGAAGGGAGGGAAGAAAAAATATTGTTGAGAAGATCGAGGACAGTCAATTCCTGGGGTCATCACCCCAGCAGACTGATCATAAACCACACCTCCTGGGGTCATCACCCCAGTGGACTGATCACAGACCAGGCCTCCTGGGGTCATCACCCCAGTGGACTGATCACAGACCAGGCCTCCTGGGGTCATCACCCCAGTGGACTGATCACAGACCAGGCCTCCTGGGGTCATCACCCCAGTGGACTGATCACAGACCAGGCCTCCTGGGGTCATCACCCCAGTGGACTGATCACAGACCAGGCCTCCTGGGGTCATCACCCCAGTGGACTGATCACAGACCAGGCCTCCTGGGGTCATCACCCCAGTAGACTGGTTCCAGGCCTCCGGGAAAGAGCTGGGCCAGAAAGGAACATTATTTTTTAGCGGTTCAGAAAGAAGCAGAGGAAACACACACACGCACACACACACACATACAACAGGCCTAGTGTCTAATCGACATGTGCCTGGGACAAAATGGTAACTAACACACACACACATATATATATATATATATATATATATATATATATATATGTCGTGCCGATTAGGTAAATGGTCAATTAGCAAGAACTCATCTAAAATTAAGTCCTTTCTATAATTTTCTCATATACGTTTAAAGATATATTTTTTTCATTTATGTTAATGTAATAATTTATAATTTTGTACCAAGAGAAACTTTGAAAACCTACCTAACCTTATTACAACAAGCGCAATTTAATTTAGCCTAACCCAACTAAATATATTTTAGATACGTTAACATTAATTTAATAATAAACAAACACAATGAAATATATTTTTTTCGTTAGGTTCAGAATGATATTGGCGAAATTATTGCATACACAAATTTTCACTTGTCTTATATGGCAAGATGAGCGTTGCTATTTAAGCCAAAATCGCAAGTTTTACCTAATCGGCACGACATATATATATATATATATATATATATATATATATATATATATATATATATAAGACAACCACTATGAAAAATAGAGGAATTCCAAGCGCTTTCTGACTACTCACATTATCAAGGAACTATGAAAGGAAACATGACAAGAAGTTTCCTTTTATAGTTCCTTGATAATGTGAGTAGTCACGAAAGCCTGGAATTCTCTATTTTCATAGTGGTTGTCTTGTATATTTTATATAACCTGTTTACTGTGATCTTTTTGCATATATATATATATATATATATATATATATATATATATATATATATATATATATATATATATATATATATATATATATATATATAGTAGTAAAGAATCACTCAGAGAAACTCAAAATGGCGCGGTCACCCACCCAACACCCACCACCCTCCCGATTTTTTTCCTCGCCCGAGCATCCCGCGCCGCACCCGCCCTTCGACCTCAACCCCCGATTTTTTTCCAAAATTATTTTTTCAATATATTTTTTCAATTTTTTTTTTTTAAATTTTTCATTTTTTTCAAAATTCATTTTTCAATATTACTTCTGATATTTTTACTTGACCTCTATGGAGAATCAGAGATATGGTAACCCCTATGGGGTAGAAATTTTCTCGATTTCAATAAAAGAACGAAAAGACTCGTTTTTACTAATTCATCAAAAGTCCCGCCCACACCCTCTTGGTGGTCAGTGACGTCACAATATTTCCTCAGACAAGCTTAAACATGAGAAGAGTACAACAAGTTCAATCAAGTATCTTTCCCTTATTATGTTAAAAGAATTAAAAGTGTGTGACGTCACTGACCACCAAGAGGGTGTGGGCGGACTTGATGAATTAGTAAAACGAGTCTTTCATTCTTTTATTGAAATCGAAAATTCTACCCCATAGGGGTTACCATATCTCTGATTCTCCATAGAGGTCAAGTAAAAATATCAGAAGTAATATTGAAAAATGAATTTTGAAAAAATGAAAAATTGAAAAAAATTGAAAAAAATATTGAAAAATAATTTTGGAAAAAAAAATCGGGGTGAAGGTCGAAGGGCGGGTGAGCGATGCTCGGGAGGAAAAAAATCGGAGGTGGTGGGTGGGGTGACCCGCCATTTTGAGTTTCTCTGAGTGATTCTCTACTATATATATATATATATATATATATATATATATATATATATATATATATATATATATATATATACTATATATATATATATATATATATATATATATATATATATATATATATTTTATATATATATATATATATATATATATATATATATATATATATCAGACAGACAGATAGAGAGAGAGAATTTAGGGGTAATCATTCTATGGAAGGGTTAGGAGAGAAGGGAAGATTGGAAGGGTAGCAGAGGAAGCTGGCGGGAAAGAAATAGAAGTAGAAAGGAGAGAAGCAGAAGTGGAAAGGGGAAAAGTGAAAGATTGAAGGGGAAAAAGGAAAGAGAGGAGGGAGAATCCCGGAATAAGGGAAGGCGTAGTTACTGCAATCAAAATCAAGTGATGAAGAAGGGGATGATATAGAGAAAGAGAGGGGAGAAAGCTAGCCCCCACAACTAATTTAACGTAGAAATGTGTACGTACTTCAGTTATAACTGATGAGACCTACTCATGTGTAGGTGTGTGTGTGTATGCTTAATAATTTGCAAACAGGCGAAATTATTTACAAACATTATCTCTCAGTCTGCAGCTACCATAAGTTTTAATTGGTGGACCAGTAAGCCAGCGGAAGGCCTCGGTCAGATGACCAAAAGCTCTAACAGCGGGTCATCATCTGACTAAGACCCGCGTCAGGAAACACTTGCCCTGTTTCCTGACGAACCTTACTTAACCTTAGTCTGCAGTAGGATTCGAACCTACACATAATGTATAAAAGTACGTAGCACTTACACCATTCGGCCAGATTCTGGGATCTGGCCGAGTGGCGTTAGGTACTACGTACTTTGATACATGTGTGTAGTTTCGAATGCTGCTGTGGACTGAGAAATAATGTTTATATATATATATATATATATATATATATATATATATATATATATATATATTTTTATATATATATATATATATATATATATATATATATATATATATATATATATATATATATATATATATATATAATAGATAGATATATATTTACGTGTTTGTGTGTAATGCATTATTACTATTTTTTATACTTTTATGATTCACCCCATTATCTATCTATCCAATGGGTGATAGTCACCCCATTACTCGTCCTATGGGCGGTAGACCAAAGAAATACTCCAGAGGCACATCATTGGTCCAGGGACTGATTCCCAACTTTAAACACTGGACAAAACACGTCCATCGCAATGCCAGGGCACCTCTGAAACCTGAAACATAGAAATCTTTGTCAAGTTGGCTCTGGCACAGTGCCTTTGATGCCAGACCAGTCATTCAAGAGCCAAGTCAACGACCTGACTCATCAAGGCATCAAAGACTATTCAGAGGAGTCAGATATTTTTTCTCCTTACTGTTACAGTGAGGGGTCAGATCGAGTCGACTATCAATATTCTTGAAGTGACCTGCTGGACCTGGCTTTCCTGACCTGATACGTTGTGTATTCATTGGGTGATCTGCTGACCAGGCTCTCCTGACCTGGTATGTTGAGCATTCTTGAAGTGACCTGCTGGACCTGTCTCTCCTGACCTGGTATGTTGAGCATTCTTAAAGTGACCTGCTAGACCTGTCTCTCCTGACCTGGTATGTTGAGCATTCTTAAAGTGACCTGCTAGACCTGACTCTCAGGATCTTATATATTGTTTATCCTGGAATTGCAAACCACAGATTTTCATCTTCTTATTGTTGTTGATGTTATTATACTCGTGGGAAATCGCTAAACTAGTAATAAAGTATCTGGGGAATGGAAGGCAATCAGGTTTGAGCAGAGGAAGAAGAGGGCTAGTGCTATTTCCTTGGATCAAGAGCCCTACACTAGCATCAAGGTACTCCCCTCCCTCTCTAAGCATGTGGGCCATTTAAATCTGTCTCACGCTTTAAAACCTCGGTGCGTCTGGGACATTTAAACCTCAGTGCGTCTGGGACATTTAAACCTCAGTGCGTCTGGGACATTTAAACCTCAGTGCGTCTGGGACATTTAAACCTCAGTGCGTCTGGGACATTTAAACCTCAGTGCGTCTGGGACATTTAAACCTCAGTGCGTCTGGGACATTTAAACCTCAGTGCGTCTGGGACATTTAAACCTCAGTGCACACCTGGATGTGCACAGGTAAAAAGAGTTTGTCATCGTCTTTTAGAAAGAGTTGTCAATTCTTTACAATAAATGAACCCCAATGGAAATAAGTCACTTTGTCTGGCTTTTTGGGTTATCCTGGATTCTCTACACATATGTTGCTATGTATGATAATCTATGTAACTGTATTTGTGTATACTTGAATAAACTTACTTTAAATACAACGTTTTCAGGAAATTAGGCTGATTCAAGCATTTAATGATTTATCTTTTCAAACGCCTATTGTTTAGCATATCTTACATAAGGTAACAACAACTGCTAGTTTTATAATGATCAATTTATTGATTTCTATGATATGGTAACGAAACTAAAATCTCTCGCCTACTTTCCTGATATATAGTATTGTTTCTCTATTAGTCTTTTGTGCACAAGACAAACTTTACGGACATAGTTCCTCTAGTTTCGTTTGATTGGTCTTTATTTTTAATAATACTTTACTAGGTTGACTTTCAGCTCCTGGCCATTTTTAGGATCTGCAGCTTCCTTGCCTTTATAGGCAAAAAAAAAGAAAAAAACATATTTTGTTTAAGTATTTCTTTAAAAATCCTATAATGTAAAGATACTAGATGTATTACAATACCTGGAGTATACCTGGAGAGGGTTCCAGGGGTCAACGTCCCCGCAGCCCGGTCTGGGACCAGGCCTCATGGTGGATCATGACCTCATCAACCAAATTTTTCTTCACTTATTTGGTTTTAAATTATAAGAATTATAACACGGAAGTCCAGTGTTGAAAAACAAAAACCAAAAAAGGTTATTAATGTCGTTTTGAAAAAGAAAAATTACGTTTTTACTTTTTTGTGGAGTGAAAGACTTTATTTGCTTATTGAAATGTTTGCAAGGGTGGTATAAACATTGCATTTATATATATATTCAGAGGAATGTTTACGTGTGGTGTTGTCAGTCTGTGGCTCCTGCACGACGGCCGATGCCACGCAAATGACGCACAAGAGCCACTCTGAATACTCTGGAAATTAGAGCAGTGACTGTTGTAAACAGTACGTGGAGGGCACTCACTGCTTGATGAGCAAGGTCGGGGGATATGGAGGCTAGGAGGGAAGGAAGGAGGGATGGAAGGATGAAAGACAGGAGGGAAGGAAGAAGGTAGGGAAAGTAGGAAGGAGAGAAGGAAAGAGGAAGGTATTATAAGTACCACTATTATTAGGGGTCACACACCACCTGGGAAAATGGGAGATATCCAGCTTCGAGCTAAGAAAGGGTGACGACTGAACCAATTCCTTGGATCAAGAACCCCCTCACTGACAACAAGGAACCTCCCTTGAGGTAAGAAGGTAGAAAGCATTGTCTGGATGTCTATGTTCCTGTATTTATCACTGTGTTTCTGGGCCTTAAACGAGAACGTGTTTTTCATTAGACTGTGGGTACATATTTTAGTAACCCAGGATAACCCGGTAAAGCCATGTCATCAAAGTGAAGTGACTTTGATCGACGAGTGCGCGAGACCACTCACCGCATGGCTTGGGTTAGTTACTCTGGGTTATTATGCCCTCATGGGGTAATAAGCCGAATAAAATTTGAATTCTCCTTTCAAGGCTGCGAAGATATCTAAGCGTTCTTATAGACTAGTAAGTAAGTACGTAATTTTATTCAGACATAGCCCCACTCCACAAAGGGGGCAGTAAAGCAATAACAAAGAACTACAGACCAATAGCGCTAACGTCCCATATCATAAAAATCTTTGAAAGGGTTCTAAGAAGCAAGATCGCCACTCATCTAGATACCCATCAATTACACAACCCTGGGCAGCACGGGTTTAGAGCAGGTCGCTCCTGTCTGTCCCAACTACTGGACCACTACGACAAGGTTCTGGATGCTCTAGAAGATAAACAGAATGCAGATGTTATATACACAGACTTTGCAAAAGCCTTTGATAAGTGTGACCATGGTGTGATAGCACACAAAATGCGTGATAAAGGAATAACAGGAAAAGTTGGTAGATGGATCTATAATTTCCTAACAAGTAGAACACAAAGAGTAGTAGTCAACAGAGTAAAGTCTGAGGCAGCTACTGTGAAAAGCTCTGTTCCACAAGGCACAGTACTCGCTCCCATCCTGTTCCTCATCCTCATATCGGACATAGACATGGATATAAGCCACAGTGCCGTGTCTTCCTTTGCAGATGACACCCGAATCTGTATGACAGTGTCCACCGTTGAAGACACTGCAAGACTCCAAGCAGACATAAACCAAATCTTTAAATGGGCTGCAGAAAACAATATGAAGTTCGCAGATGAATGGTTCAGAGAACCGACAAGTTATAAATTAGACACATATGCAACACTTGGGTATCTTTATTGAGGAAACGTTTCGCCACACAGTGGCTTCATCAGTCCAATACAAAGTAAAAATGTGTAAGGAAAGGATGAGTTAGAGATAATCAGTCCCTCGGCCTGGAGTCGATGTGTTCAGTCCATCAATCTTGTATAAAGTACAGCACATGTCCGTAGATGAGGCTTACTACTGTAGTCAGGTGAGGCGAAGCAGCAGGAGGCGGGGGTCATTGTGGTACCATCCACTAGTCGACTCCAGGCCGAGGGACTGATTACCTCTAACTCCTCCTCTCCTTACACCTTTTTACTTTGTATTGGACTGATGAAGCCACTGTGTGGCGAAACGTTTCCTCAATAAAGATACCCAAGTGTTGCATATGTGTCTAATTTATATAATATGAAGTTCAATGATGAGAAATTTCAATTACTCAGATATGGAAAACGTGAGGAAATTAAAATCTCATCGGAGTACAAAACTAATTCCAACTACACAATAGAGCGAAAAACTAATGTCAAAGACCTGGGAGTGATCATGTCAGAGGATCTCACCTTCAAGGACCATAACACCGTACCAATCGCATCTGCTAGAAAAATGACAGGATGGATAATGAGAACCTTCAAAACCAGGGATGCAAAGCCCATGTTGACACTTTTCAGGTCGCTTGTTCTATCTAGGCTGGAATATTGCTGCACACTAACTGCACCTTTCAAGGCAGGTGAAATTGCTGACCTAGCTGACCTAGAAAATGTGCAGAGAACCTTCACGGCACGCATAACTGCGATAAACCACCTCAATTACTGGGAACGCTTGAAGTTCCTAAACCTGTACTCCCTAGAACGCAGGAGGGAGAGATACATTATTATATACACGTGGAAAATTCTCGAGGGATTAGTACCAAACTTACACACGAGAGTCACTCCCTACGAAAGCAAAAGACTCGGCAGGCGATGTAACATCCCCCCAATGAAAAGCAGGGGTGCCACTAGCAGGTTGAGGGACAACACAATAAGTGTCAGGGGCCCAAGACTGTTCAACTGCCTCCCAGCATACATCAGGGGGATTACCAACAAACCCCTGGCTGTCTTCAAGCAGGCACTGGACAGGCACCTAAAGTCGGTACCTGACCAGCCAGGCTGTGGTTCGTACGTTGGGCTGCGTGCGGCCAGCAGTAACAGCCTGGTTGATTAGGCTCTGATCCAACATGAGGCTTGGTCACAGATCGGGCCGCAGGGGCGTTGACCCCTGGAACTCTCTCCAGGTATACTCCAGGTATACACAAATACAGTTACATAGATTATCATACATAGCAGCATATGTGTAGAGAACCCAGGATAACCCAAAAAGGTTAATAATAGTGGTATTTATAATCCCTTCCTCTTTCCTTCTCTCCATCTTGTTTTCTCTCCCTTCTTCCTTCCCTCCTGCCTTTCATCCTTCCTTCCCTCCTGCCTTTCATCCTTCCATAAATGCTCTCAACTCATCAAGTATAACTTGTAGCATGCTCGTGTCAGAAGCCAGACACAGGTATGGTAGGATTCTGGAGAGTAGAGTCAGAGTGCACATGCTGTGGATTCCATCTCACATTGGTCTTCAGATGCATGATAGAACTGATAAATTGGCTAAGTTTTATGCTTTCAAAGAGGGGATAGATTACAATCTTGGCTTGTCAGTTAGTAGTTTGAGAACAATAATACGAAAAGAACTTCAACTGAATTTTATTGACTTAAGACTCAGGGAGTTTGACACCAGTCAGTCCATCTATCATCACTCTATCATGCAGGAGGAGCCACATGTCTATGGTGCATCCAACAAAATAAGCAGACTCTTGGATGTTACTACCGCCCGCCTCCGGCTGGGTTACAAGTATCTTTGGCAGGTTAAATCACCACCACCAGATGTAGACCAAACAAGATGTAAACTTTGCCAGTTGGATTATTGTCACACCCTGCGTCATTATGTACTGGAGTGCGATAAAATTAATGAATTCAGAGACTACTCATTCAGAAATGTTCAAGATATGTCAAAGTATTTTATCCACAGTGGTATATTACAGACCATTCTGGAAAAATACCCTGACTTTACTCCCTGTAAATGGAGCATTGACACGTGTGTGTGTGTGTGTGTATGTACATGTGTGTATGTGTATGTGTGTATGTATATACATGTATGCGTGTGTATGTGTATATGTATATGTGTGTGTGTGTGACCCAACAATTAAAATTTGCACCAATAACTCATTACAGTTGTGGCTGGGTGTAGACTAATAGATTGCTCATTGCTTTATAATTTGTTCATGAGTGCAACCATGTACAGACGTAAGTAAATTTACTTACATGATTCATTACCTTGTAACTAGTGAATTAATTACCATTGTACCTTGTTCAGCTATCAAAACTTTGGGGCCCAGTCTCTGGACCCTATATATACCTCTGTAATCTGCAAATACCTTTGTAACTTGTCATGATTGTGATCATCTGAGTTCATTACATTTGTAACTTGCTCAGCTATCAAACTTTGAGGTCCAGTCCCTGGACCCATTATGTACCTCTGTAATCTTTTGACTACCTCCCACAGGATGGGTATGGGGTGCATAATAAAGATATCAAACTAAACTTCCATCCCTCCTGCCTTTCATCCTTCCATCCCTCCTGCCTTTCATCCTTCCTTCCCTCCTGCCTTTCATCCTTCCATCCCTCCTGCCTTTCATCCTTCCTTCCCTCCTGCCTTTCATCCTTCCTTCCCTCCTAGCCTCCATCCCCTCCCCCGACCTTCCTCATCAAGCAGTGAGTGTCCTCCACGACACGTGTCTTATAGATACATGTCTTTTAGATACATGTCTCACAGATACATGTAAATACAGAAGTTATAGATACACATATCCTGTAAATATATATCTTATAAACACATGAAGACACACGTATCACAGACAAATTTAGCATGTGTAAGTTCATGTCCAACTCCCGTGTTGTCTAGTGGCTAGGATACGCGGCTCTCACCCGCGAGGCCCGGGTTCGATTCCCGGCACGGGAAGATGTTTTCAACGATTCCCAATATTTTTAATAAATTATTATAATGTGAAAGCACTGAAGCCGTAGTTATAAGACCGAGGTATTCAGTTATGGTCAGATATAAGGAATAATAACCTACGGTATGTCCTAAAATAAGCATTAAGTAAGTTTATTCATGTACAGATACATATAAATACAGTTACATAAATTATCAAAGTTACTTATTTCCCTTGGGTGTATTTACACTACAGTTAGTTAGTACTTATGTAACTGGGTGTTAGCTGAATGTTGTGGGTCGCATCCTGGGGGAGGGGTATAGAATTGAAGAAACCTATAATAATAATAATAATAATAATAATAATACTTTATTGAGACATGGTACAGTGATATATGGTAGACAAGAAATATAGTTAGTAATGAGATGTACATGCCAAAAGCCCCTAATAGTATACTGTGCATCTTTATGACAATGGATTTATTGAATTATCCCGGGTTACTAACCCAGGATAACTCAAAAAATGTACCCGATATGCATTACCATGCATGCGATCCTTAAACCATGTGCTTTCTCTTATTCCATATATACCACCTTGATAATCAAATTCGTTCATTGTTCATTGTTTACTCATCATCCTAATGTTAGTCGCTAGAGGATTCGAACTGGAAATTTTAGATGTGTACTCAACTCCTTCGATAGCTCAGTTGGTAGAGCGGTGGACTGTAGTTGGTAACTTGAAACAGACATCCATAGGTCACTGGTTCGAATCCGGTTCGAAGGATGCGTTTTAAATTTATTTTTTTATTCCTATTTTAAGACATTAAGCACATATAATGGCATATTATATAATAACAATAATAATAATAATAATAATAATAATAATAATAATAATAATAATAATAATTTCTAGAAAAAATATACACAAATTTTACAATTTTACTGATAATGTATAATATGCCAAAATCCACGATTATAATATAGCGCAAATCTAATCTTATTACTAATTTTACTTCAATTAGAAATTCGCCTCCTTCCTCGAGAACCGTTTAACAGTGTAGAAATATTTCGTAATATGTAAGTTAGTAGAAATGCCTCTCTCAACTCTGGGGGTGCTGAATATTACACGATGTCTATGAAACGTAACAAAAACACTTGCCCCGAGTGAGGATCGAACTCACGACCTTGAGATTATGAGACTCACGCGCTGCCTACTGCGCCATCGAGGCTATGACATCACTCTTTAGTAATATCTCTTCATTCTTACCTACGGACGTAGAGACTATATAATATTAGAATATTTTTATAATACTAATATAAGATCGTAGGCTAATTATACATAATTTACTTTTCATGTTCCCTGGAAAATTCTGGAGGGACTAGTTCCGCATCTGCACATCACAATTACTATATATGAGGCTTGGTAAATAGCGCTAAATACCTCACATGTATAGCAGGGTCCAGTGAGTACATTGAGAGAGAACTAAGTGTACACGTAACCACGTACTCCCAACATTCCGAAGGCGTAGCTACCACTTGAGCCACTAAGTCATCCAAAAATGCATTCTCCCCGGCGGGGAATCGAACCCCGGTCTCCCGCGTGACAGGCGGGGATACTTACCACTATACTACCGAGGATATTTCATATATTAACTTAATCCAACTAAAATCCTACCAATTTCAGTTACAGCGTACTTACGCTGTAATAGTTTTGTGTTGCTGTATTCTGTTACATTCTAAGACAGTGTGGAGGGTGTGTTTACCCACCTCTCAAGGCTTTATTTAGTCTTTCGCAGCTCTCGCACCAGTCTGCAGTTTCCTAAATGCTGGTGTGGGTCGCATCCTGGGACAAAACTGACCTAATTTGCCCGAAATGCTCAGCATAACAAGGGGCTTTCTAGCTGATATCAGCTAGGCCTGTATACCTTGTACATGTACTTGTAGAAATAAAGATATTATTATTAGATTTTTGCCATGTCCTACGTGTCTTAATCCTAGGTTCTTTACACATATGCTGCTATGTATGATAATGTATGTAAATGTATTTGTGTATACTTGAATAAACTTACTTACTTAATTCACAGTGTTCCTACGTCTAGAGGACACAGGTACACGCAGTAAGATCAGTGACTCCTGACGACTTGAGAGTTTGTAAAGAAGACACATAATACTGCTCATGACACTTTACTGTGAATACGTTTCGTCCATCAAGGACTTCATGAACTGATAAAGTACGTAGTAGGCGAAACGTCGTCACAATAAAATGCCATAACCCACACTGTGTTATTTATATAAGGTAAGTATACGCTTCCTGATCTATTGTCACAACTTGTGAGAAATGCTCAAAAAAATATTCACTGAAAACCTTTATAGAAAACCTTTCGATCCTTAATTACTGTATCTGAAGTGATCAAGGTTCAAGGACCGAAACGACTTCAATGAAGGTCATTAAGATAATAATTAATCTCTGGGAATATATAGCCTACACCCTAAGATAGTTTTGAGGGTAAAACTTTATATTACAACTGAGCTAGGAGCAGGGAGAGCAGAGACCCAGTAGCGGACAGCGAAGAGCCAGGAGCTGAGTATCGACCCCTGGAACAACAATTAGGTGAGTACAATTAGGTGAGTACACACACACAGAGTAGCCCGGAATAATATCAGGTGTCAGGTGTCAGGTGTCAGGTATCAGGTGCCAGGTGTCAGGTGCCAGGTGCCAGGTGCTTCTTGAGACATGTCTACCTTTCCCAGCAAGTTCCATCTATAAGTCGAATGTTTCATGATGACAAAAAAAAATTGATGATATAGTAAGTGTGAATTTTTATATTCTTTTTTCTATCAGAAAAATATATTAACTAATGGAAAGATTAGCTCGTGATTGTGAGGAGATAGGCATTGCCGTTCTGGGCGATGAGTGGGACAGTAGCGTCTTCTGGGACTCGGTGGAGGTGATCGGCGTCGGGGCGGATGGCATCTGCAGCACGGTGAAGACCCATGACGGAGACGTGCTTGTCACGAAAGAGTACAAGCGGGAGCCATTGGCGGATCTTCTGCGGAAGGAGGTGTTCTCCCTCCATGCGGCTCAAGGCCTTCCTGGAGTGCAGGTACTTATTGGTATACATCCAGGCAAACGTCTACTCGTCACCGAGTTTGCCGGCCCCTACCATTTATCAAGTCCTGCCCTCAACACGCACCAAAGAGTGACTGCATTCTACCAACTCTTTGTCGTTGTGCAGAAGCTCCACGACAGTAACATAATTCACGGGGATCTGCACGACAAAAATGCATGTATAGCCCTCTCTGGTGACAACGTGATACTGAAAGTGATAGACTTCGGAGGGGGCGATGGTGAACCTACACAAATTAAGGATATTAAACGTCTGGCACATCTGGTCCTATCAGTTTCGCTAACCAACGAAGTTCCCAAGGAACTGATCGTGTGGGCCGAGAGTGTGTTAAGTGATAACATACCAACACTTGACAGTGCAGTCAACATTTTAAAAGGACAATTCGAAACCACGCCAGAACCAAAGACTGCTCCTGTTTCAAGGTCATCAGACGACGAGTTCGTCCCACGACGATCTAAGCGAATCCTTGATAGGTCATCTAAAGTTACCAAGTCAGGTGGTGGCGCAAAACCCTGATACTTTGGTTACCGACCCGACCTTAAAACCAAAATACAGACATGCATGATTTTCTAGACCGTCTTCGGTCACTATTATTTTTCTTTTAACGCGTCGGCCGTCTCCCACCGAGGCAGGGTGACCCAAAAAGAAAGAAAAACCTAAAAAAGAAAAAGAACTCATCATCATTCAACACTTTCACCACACTCATACATAATCACTGTCTTTGCAGAGGCTCTCAAATACGACAGTTTAGAAGTCCATCCAAACTGACAATATCCCAAACCCCTCCTTTATAGTGCAGGTATTGTACTTCCCATTTCTAGGACTCAAGTCCGGCTAACTGGTTTCCGTGAATCCCTTCACACAATATTACCCTGCTTACACTCCAACAGCTGGTCAGGTACCAAAAACCATTCGTCTCCATTCACTCCTATCTTGCTGGAAGTCAAAGCAAGTATGTATATGTATATGTGTATATATATATATATATATATATATATATATATATATATATATATATATATATATATATATATATATATGCAATGCGTGTCGTATGAGGCGACTAAGATGCCGGGAGCAATGGGATAGTAACCCCTTCTCCTGTACAAATCTACTAAAAACGAGAAGAAGAAAAACTTTATAAAACTGGGTTGTCTGAATGTGCGTGGATGTAGTGCGGATGATAAGAAAGAGATGATTGCCGATGTTATGAATGAAAAGAAGTTGGATGTCCTGGCCCTAAGCGAAACAAAGCTGAAGGGGTAGGCGAGTTTCAGTGGGGAGAAATAAATGGGATTAAGTCAGGAGTATCTGAGAGAGTTAGAGCTAAGGAAGGGTAGCAATAGTGTTGAAGGATCAGTTATGGAAGGAAAAGAGGGAATATGAATGTGTAAATTCAAGGATTATGTGGATTAAAATAAGGGTCGGATGCGAAAAGTGGGTCATAATAAGCGTGTATGCACCTGGAGAAGAGAGGAGTGTAGAGGAGAGAGAGAGATTTTGGGAGATGTTAAGCGAATGTATAGGAACTTTTGAACCAAATGAGAGAGTAATTGTGGTAGGGGACCTAAATGCTAAAGTGGGAGAAACATGCAGAGAGGGTGTAGTAGGTAAGTTTGGGGTGCCAGGTGTAAATGATAATGGGAGCCCTTTGATTGAACTTTGTATAGAAAGGGGTTTAGTTATAGGTAATACATATTTTAAGAAAAAGAGGATAAATAAGTATACAAGATATGATGTAGGGCGAAATGACAGTAGTTTGTTGGACTATGTATTGGTAGATAAAAGACTGTTGAGTAGACTTCAGGATGTACATGTTTATAGAGGGGCCACAGATATATCAGATCACTTTTTAGTTATAGCTACAGTGGGATTAAAAGGTAGATGGGATACAAGGAAAATAGAATCAGTAAGTAAGAGAGAGGTGAAGATTTATAAACTAAAAGAGGAGGCAGTTAGGGTAAGATATAAACAACTATTGGAGGATAGATGGGCTAGTGAGAGTGTAGGTAATGGGGTCGAAAATGTATGGGGTAGATTTAAAAATGTAGTGTTAGAGTGTTCAGCAGAAGTTTGTGGTTACAGGCGAGTGGGTGCGGGAGGGAAGAGGAGCGATTGGTGGAATGATGATGTAAAGAGAGTAGTAAGGGAGAAAAAGTTAGCATATGAGAGGTTTTTACAAAGTAGAAGTGATGCAAGGAGGGAAGAGTATATGGAGAGAAAAAGAGAGGTTAAAAGAGTGGTGAAGCAATGTAAAAAGAGAGCAGATGAGAGAGTGGGTGAGATGTTATCAGCAAATTTTGTTGAAAATAAGAAAAAGTTTTGGAATGAGATTAATAAGTTGAGGAAGCCTAGGGAACAAATGGATTTGACAGTTAAAAATAGGAGAGGAGAGTTATTAAATGGAGAGTTGGAGGTATCGGGAAGATGGAGGGAATATTTTGAGGGTTTGTTAAATGTTGATGAAGACAGGGAAGCTGTGATTTCGTGTGTAGGGCAAGGAGGAATAACATCTTGTAGGAGTGTGGAAGAGCCAGTTGTGAGTGTGGGGAAGTTCGTGAGGCAGTGGGTAGAATGAAAGGGGTAAGGCAGCTGGGATTGATGGGATAAAGATAGAAATGTTAAAAGCAGGTGGGGATATAGTTTTGGAGTGGTTGGTGCTATTATTTAATAAATGTATGGAAGAGGGTAAGGTACCTAGGGATTGGCAGAGAGCGTGTATTGTTCCTTTGTATAAAGGCAAAGGGGACAAAAGAGAGTGCAAAAAATATAGGGGAATAAGTCTGTTGAGTGTACCTGGTAAAGTGTATGGTAGAGTTATTATTGAAAGAATTAAGAGTAAGACAGAAAGCAGGATAGCAGATGAACAAGGGGGCTTTAGGAAAGGTAGGGGGTGTGTGTAGACCAAGTGTTTACAGCGAAACATATAGGTGAACAGTATTTGGATAAGGGTAAAAATGTTTTTGTGGCATTTATGGATTTGGAAAAGGGGTATGATAGGGTAGATAGGGGGGCAATGTGGCAGATGTTGCAGGTGTATGGAATAGGAGGAAGGTTACTGAAAGCAGTGAAGAGTTTTTATGAGGATAGTGAGGCTCAGGTTAGAGTGTGTAGGAGGGAAGGGGACTATTTCCCAGTAAAAGTTTGGAAATTAGGAGGAGGTGCGGGATTACCAAAACGATTGTCCAGAGAGCTGAGGAGGGGTTGTTGAGGTGGTTTGGGCATGTAGAGAATGGAACGAGACAGAGTGACTTCGAGAGTGTATAAATCTGTAGTGGAGGGAAGGCGGGGTAGGGGTCGGCCTAGGAAAGGTTGGAGGGAGGGGGTAAAGGAAGTTTTGTGTGCGAGGGGCTTGGACTTCCAGCAAGCATGTGTGAGCGTATTTGATAGGAGTGAATGGAGGCATATGGTTTTTAATACTTGACGTGCTGTTGGAGTGTGAGCAAAGTAACATTTATGAAGGGATTCAGGGAAACCGGCAGGCCGGACTTGAGTTCTGGAGATGGGAAGTACAGTGCCGGCACTCTGAAGGAGGGGTGTTAATGTTGCAGTTTTATAACTGTAGTGTAAAGCACCCCTCTGGCAAGACAGTGATGGAGTGAATGATGATGAAAGTTTTTCTTTTTCGGGCCACCCTGCCTTGGTGGGAATCGGCCGATGTGTTAAAAAAAAAATATATATATATATATAATGATTTTTGCTATCAACAAACTCTTAATACAATATATCTGCACTCTCTACAATTCATAATACAATATACCTTTTCGTCTGTATGTACAATTCATTAATATTGTGTGTATGTGTCATGGATAACAGTGTTCGGATATATTCTGTGCTTTTATGTTAGTGATTCGAAACGGTGTTAGGAATGTCATATATCCAATGTAAAAAATAGCTAGAAATATTTACAAGAATATAATCTGACATGCATAAATAAACATGGGGGAAATCCTCTTCAAATACTGAATATTATATATTGAATATATAAAATTTATTATTATTAATATTTTTGAAAACCTTAAACCCGTAGGGATAATACAGTGCCTGGAGAATGAAAAGAAAGTGCACACACACACACACACACACACATACAAAATACTGCAGGGAATCGACAAGGTAGACAGTGACAGGATGTTCCAGAGAGGGAACACAGAAACAAGGGGACACAACTGGAAGCTGAAGACTCAGATGAGTCAAAGGGATGTTAGGACGCACTTCTTCAGCCATAGAGTAGTCAGGAAGTGGAATAGTCTAGCGAACGATATAATGGAGGCGGGAACCATACATAGTTTTAAGACAATGTATGATAAAACTCATGGAGCAGGGAGAGCAGGGAGAGCAGAGACCCAGTAGCGGACAGCGAAGAGGCGGGGCCAGGAGCTGAGTATCGACCCCTGCAACCACAATTAGGTGAGTACAATTAGGTGAGTACACACACAGGAGGCACAACGACAATAAGAAAATGACATAGCAGCGAAAGCCAAATCCGATCCAAAGCTGTTG
This sequence comes from Cherax destructor, assembly GCA_009830355.1. Taxonomy (NCBI): domain Eukaryota; kingdom Metazoa; phylum Arthropoda; class Malacostraca; order Decapoda; family Parastacidae; genus Cherax; species Cherax destructor. Next base: position 7,976 of record WNWK01028210.1, on the reverse strand, counting down.
TACAGCCACATCAGGAGGAACACAACAGTCAAGGACCAGGTGATCAGGCTAAGGAAGGAAGGAGGAGAGATCACAAGAAACGACCGCGACGTATGTGAGGAACTCAACATGAGATTCAAAGAAGTGTTCACAGAGTAGACAGAAGGGCCTCCAGAAAGACAGAGAGGTGGGGTACACCACCAAGTGCTGGACATGATACATGCAACCGAGGAAGAAGTGAAGAGGCTGCTGAGTGAGCTAGATACCTCAAAGGCGATGGGGTAGGACATCTCTCTGAGAGAGGGAGCAGAGGCGCTATGTGTACCCCTAACAACAATATTCAACACATCTATCGAAACGGGGCCAGCTAGCTTCAACAAGATTCATCATTACGATTTCGTGAGTCAGTGTCACTGACATATATAGTATGCAAGGTCATGGAGAAGATTATCAGGAGAAGAGTGGTGGAACACCTAGAAAGGAATGAGCTTATTAACGACGGCCAACACGGCTTCAGGGACGCTAAATCCTGTGTCACAAACCTTCTGGAGTTATATGACAGGGTGACAGCAGTAAGACAAGAGAGAGAGGGGTGGGTAGATTGCATTTTCTTGGACTGTAAGAAGGCGTTTGACACAGTTCCACACAAGAGATTAGTGCAAAAGCTGGAGGACCAGGGAGGGATAACAGAAAAGGTACTACAGTGGATCAGGGAATACCTGTCAGGAAGACAGCAGCGAGTCATAGTACGTGGCGAGGTGTCAGAGTGGGCGCCTGTGACTAGTGGGGTTCCACAGGGGTCAGTCCTAGGACCGGTGCTGTTTCTGGTATTTGTGAACGACATGACGGAAGGAATAGTCTCCGAAGTGTCCCTGTTTACAGATGATGTGAAATTGATGAGAAGAATTCAATCGGAAGAGGACCAGGCAGAACTACAAAGGGACCTGGACAGGCTGAAAGCCTTGTCCAGCAATTGGCTCCTGGCGTTCAACCCCACCAAGTGCAAAGTCATGAAGATTGGGGAAGGGCAAAGAAGACCGCAGACGAAGTACAGTCTAGGGGGACAGAGGCTACAAACCTCACTCAAGGAAAAAGATCTTGGGGTGAGTATAACACCAGGCACATCTCCTGAGGCGCACATTAACCAAATAACAGCTGCAGCATACGGGCGCCTAGCAAACCTAAGAACAGCATTCCGACATCTTAATAAGGAATCGTTCAGGACCCTGTACACTGTGTATGTTAGGCCCATTATGGAGTATGCAGCACCAGTTTGGAACCCACACCTAGCCAAGCATGTAAAGAAACTAGAGAAAGTGCAAAGGTTTGCAACAAGACTAGTCCCGGAGCTAAGGGGTATGTCCTACGAGGAGAGGTTAAGGGAAATCGACCTGACGACACTGGAGGACAGGAGAAATAGGGGGGACATGATAACTACATATAAAATACTGAGAGGAATTGACAAGGTTGACAGAGACAGAATGTTTCAGAGATGGGACACAGCAACAAGGGGACACAGTTGGAAGCTGAAGACTCAGATGAATCACAGGGATGTTAGGAAGTATTTCTTCAGTCACAGAGTGGTCGGGAAGTGCAATAGTTTGGGAAGTGATGTAGTCGAGGCACAGGATCCATACATAGCTTTAAGAAGAGGTATGATAAAGCTCATGGCGCAGGGAGAGTGACCCAGTAGCGACCAGTGAGGAGGCGAGGCCAGGAGCTATGAATCGACCCCTGCAACCACAACTAGGTGAGTACAACTAGGTGAGCGCACACACACACACAAACACACACAAACCTCACTCAAGGAAAAAGATCTTGGGGTGAGTATAACACCAGGAACATCTCCTGAGGCGCACATCAACCAAATAACTGCTGCAGCATATGGGCGCCTAGCAAACCTAAGAACAGCATTCCGACATCTTAACAAAGAATCGTTCAGGACCCTGTACACTGAGTACGTTAGGCCCATACTGGAATATGCAGCGCCAGTTTGGAACCCACACCTAGCCAAGCACGTAAAGAAGCTAGAGAAAGTGCAAAGGTTTGCAACAAGACTAGTCCCGGAGCTAAGGGGTATGTCCTACGAGGAGAGGTTAAGGGAAATCGACCTGACGACACTGGAGGACAGGAGAGATAGGGGGGACATGATAAAGACATATAAAATACTGAGAGGAATTGACAAGGTGGACAGAGACAGAATGTTCCAGAGATGGGACACAGCAACACGGGGACACACTTGGAAGTTGTAGACTCAGATGAATCACAGGGATGTTAGGAAGTATTTCTTCAGTCACAGAGTGGTCGGGAAGTGCAATAGTTTAGGAAGCGATGTAGTGGAGGCAGGATCCATACAGGCGGCCAACACGCTATACAGGCGGCCAACACGCTATACAGGCGGCCAACACACTATACTGGCGGCCAACACACTATACTGGCGGCCAACACACTATACAGGCGGCCAACACACTATACAGGCGGCCAACACACTATACTGGCGGCCAACACGCTATACAGGCGGCCAACACGCTATACAGGCGGCCAACACACTATACAGGCGGCCAACACACTATACAGGCGGCCAACACACTATACTGGCGGCCAACACGCTATACAGGCGGCCAACACGCTATACAGGCGGCCAACACGCTATACAGGCGGCCAACACGCTATACAGGCGGCCAACACGCTATACAGGCGGCCAACACACTATACAGGCGGCCAACACACTATACAGGCGGCCAAAACACTATACTGGCGGCCAACACCCTATACAGGCGGCCAACACGCTATACAGGCGGCCAACACCCTATACAGGCGGCCAACACACTATACAGGCGGCCAACACCCTATACAGGCGGCCAACACCCTATACAGGCGGCCAACACCCTATACAGGCGGCCAACACACTATACAGGCGGCCAACACGCTATACAGGCGGCCAACACACTATACAGGCGGCCAACACACTATACTGGCGGCCAACACGCTATACAGGCGGCCAACACACTATACAGGCGGCCAACACACTATACAGGCGGCCAACACCCTATACAGGCGGCCAACACACTATACAGGCGGCCAACACACTATACAGGAGGCCAACACACTATACTGGCGGCCAACACGCTATACAGGCGGCCAACACGCTATACAGGCGGCCAACACGCTATACAGGCGGCCAACACGCTATACAGGCGGCCAACACGCTATACAGGCGGCCAACACACTATACAGGCGGCCAACACACTATACAGGCGGCCAACACCCTATACAGGCGGCCAACACGCTATACAGGCGGCCAACACGCTATACAGGCGGCCAACACCCTATACAGGCGGCCAACACACTATACAGGCGGCCAACACGCTATACAGGCGGCCAACACGCTATACAGGCGGCCAACACCCTATACAGGCGGCCAACACACTATACAGGCGGCCAACACCCTATACAGGCGGCCAACACCCTATACAGGCGGACAACACACTATACAGGCGGCCAACACATTATACAGGCGGCCAACACGCTATACAGGCGGCCAACACACTATACAGGCGGCCAACACACTATACTGGCGGCCAACACGCTATACAGGCGGCCAACACACTATACAGGCGGCCAACACACTATACAGGCGGCCAACACACTATACAGGCGGCCAACACACTATACTGGCGGCCAACACGCTATACAGGCGGCCAACACACTATACTGGCGGCCAACACACTATACAGGCGGCCAACACACTATACAGGCGGCCAACACGCTATACAGGGGGCCAACACACTATACAGGCGGCCAACACACTATACTGGCGGCCAACACACTATACAGGCGGCCAACACACTATACAGGCGGCCAACACACTATACAGGCGGCCAACACACTATACAGGCGGCCAACACACTATACAGGCGGCCAACACACTATACAGGCGGCCAACACACTATACAGGCGGCCAACACTATACAGGCGGCCAACACACTATACAGGCGGCCAACACACTATACAGGCGGCCAACACACTATACTTCAACAACCTGACTGATGATGGTCTCCTGATCAAGGAAATTAGAGGTAACCTTTTTGTTCCCCAGATCAAGACCGAACTATGTACTTCCCATCTCTTAAGATGCTACTAACATGGTCATTACGGATTTAACGCTTCCCCATGATTATAGTACTAATTGGGACAAATAAATCTACTAAAGATTTTTTATATTTTTATATTCAGTTATTATTATTATTATTTATATTTTTTTCTAAGATAAAAGGAGGAGGAGGAAAAACAAAAACAAAAACATAATTGTATACGAAACAAAAGTCAAGTTTTTATTTCAATGTTTTCTCATTTCATAACAAAATATTAAGATTTTTCACAATATTTTCCTTTAAAATGGAGTTTATAGGACAAGTTTGATTTTAAAATATGTTGATTTACGCATTTCTACACAAATTATCAAATGAACGGAAACACAACTGAGAGGAGGGTCTAGCCTAGCATCAACACATCACCGAGACTAGCACAACAGGGTCTAGCCTAGCATCAACACGTCACCACCGAGACTAGCACAGCAGGGTCTAGCCTAGCCTCAACACGTCACCACGGAGACTTACACAGCAGGGTCTAGCCTAGCATCAATACTTCACCACCGAGACTAGCACAACAGGGTCTAGCCTAGCATCAATACTTCACCACCGAGACTAGCACAGCAGGGTCTAGCCTACCCTCAACACGTCACCACCGACACTAGCACAGCAGGGTCTAGCCAAGCATCAACACGTCACCACCGAGACTAGCACAGCAGGGTCTAGCTTAGCCTCAACACGTCACCAACGAGACTACCACAGCAGGGTCTAACCTAGCCTCAACACGTCACCACCGAGACTAGCACAGCAGGGTCTAGCCTAGCCTCAACACGTCACCACCGAGACTAGCACAGCAGGGTCTAGCCTAGCCTCAACACGTCACCACCGAGACTAGCACAGCAGGGTCTAGCCTAGCATCAACGCGTCACCACCGAGACTAGCACAGCAGGGTCTAGCCTAGCATCAACACGTCACCACCGAGACTAGCACAGCAGGGTCTAGCTTAGCCTCAACACGTCACCAACGAGACTACCACAGCAGGGTCTAACCTAGCCTCAACACGTCACCACCGAGACTAGCACAGCAGGGTCTAGCTTAGCCTCAACACGTCACCACCGAGACTAGCACAGCAGGGTCTAGCCTAGCCTCAACACGTCACCACCGAGACTAGCACAGCAGGGTCTAGCCTAGCTTCAACACGTCACCACCGAGACTAGCACAGCAGGATCTAGCCTAGCATCAACACGTCACCACCGAGACTAGCACAGCAGGGTCTAGCCTAGCATCAACACGTCACCACCGAGACTTGCACAGCAGGGTCTAGCCTAGCATCAATACTTCACCACCGAGACTAGCGCAACAGTGTCTAGCCTAGCCTCAATACGTCACACCGAGACTTGCACAGCAGGGTCTAGCGTAGCATCAATACTTCACCACCGAGACTAGCGCAACAGGGTCTAGCCTAGCCTCAACACGTCACCACCGAGACTAGCGCAACAGGGTCTAGCCTAGCCTCAACACGTCACCACCGAGACTTGCACAGCAGGGTCTAACCTAGCATCAACACGTCACCACCGAGACTAGCACAGCAGGGTCTAACCTAGCATCAACACGTCACCACCGAGACTAGCACAACAGGGTCTAGTCTAGCATCAACACGTCACCACCGAGACTAGCACAGCAGGGTCTAGCCTAGCATCAACACGTCACCACCGAGACTAGCACAGCAGGGTCTAGCCTAGCCTCAATACGTCACCACCGAGACTAGCACAGCAGGGTCTAGCCTAGCCTCAACACGTCACCACCGAGACTAGCACAACAGGGTCTAGCCTAGCATCAATACTTCACCACCGAGACTAGCACAACAGGGTCTAGCCTACCCTCAACACGTCACCACCGAGACTAGCACAGCAGGGTCTAGCCTAGCATCAACACGTCACCACCGACACTAGCACAGCAGGGTCTAGCCAAGCATCAACACGTCACCACCGAGACTAGCACAGCAGGGTCTAGCCTAGCATCAACACGTCACCACCGACACTAGCACAGCAGAGTCTAGCCAAGCATCAACACGTCACCGCCGAGACTAGCACAGCAGGGTCTAGCTTAGCCTCAACACGTCACCAACGAGACTACCACAGCAGGGTCTAACCTAGCCTCAACACGTCACCACCGACACTAGCACAGCAGGGTCTAGCCAAGCATCAACACGTCACCACCGAGACTAGCACAGCAGGGTCTAGCCTAGCCTCAATACGTCCAAACCTAAGTTAGCACAGCACCTTCCCTCACGCTCAAAGCACCCGCCCTGTGCTTCCAAGCCCTTTCTGCCCTCGCTCAAACACATCAATCCCTGAGTTATATTCACCAATGTGTCGTCTCTGTCCTGTCGCTGTTGATCCGTAGTGTACCCAGTCAGCATCCACGCGTCTGCTAAGGTAGTCAACATTCCCGTCAGGAGCGAGGGACTCGACACGACACAGCTCAACAAGCTTGGGGATCAACAATAGTCGCCTTCCTTGCCGTGTAGCAGACAGATTATAAGGCTTTATGAGTCATCTTGGCTCCAGGGATAAACCAGAGGGTACGTAACAAGCTCACTATAGCTCACTGAGGCAAGAACTTTGGATAGTTTTTAATATAGGTTGGACTGGTACGTGATTGAGTGATGGTGGGTGAGGGTTAGATCTGCTTAGATATATATATATATATATATATATATATATATATATATAGTGTACTTTTCTTCTGTAGAACGCAAAATGGCGGCGGTCACCCACCCCAACCCCCCCCCCACCAACACCCCCCAACACCCCACTTCCGGTCGCCCCCACTTCCGGTCGGTCCACCCCATTTCCGGTCGCCCCCCACTTTTTTTTTTTTTTTTTCATCCTGAGCAGGCCCGCACCCCTCACCCCCCCCCTGAAACCCCCCATCCCTGAGCTGTCTCCTCCCGCGCGCTCGAGCCCCCGCCCCGCCGCACCCGCCCGCCCGCGCCCTGCCCCGCCCGCCCGCCCCGCGCCCCGCCCCGCGTCCTTCCGCGTCGAGCGCCCCGAGCTGCCTTCTGCAGTGCCTTCTGCTGCGGATCGCCCCCGCATCTCGATTTTTTTTTCGAATTTTTTTTTTCGAATTTTTCATTTTTCAAATTTTTCATTTTTTTTCAATATTACTTCTGATATTTTTTACTTGACCTCTATGGAGAATCAGGGATATGGTAACCCCCTATTGGGTAGAAATTTTCTAGATTTCAATAAAAAGAACGAAAAGACTCGTTTTTCAATATTCTATCATCCCTCCATCTCCTTGGATCAAGTTCCTTATGGGGTATAATATTTCACAGTTTACTAATTCATCAGAAAAGACACCCTATAGGGTCTCTCTTTAAGTAAATTGAACTAAGACTTGAATTTCATCAAATTCACTTCCATCTCCCCAATATTCCTGCTCTACTTCCTTTGATCAAGATTTACCCCCTATGGGGTAGAAATTTTCTCGATTTCAATAAAAAGAACGAAAAAGACTCATTTTTACTAATTCATCAAAAAGTCCCGCCCACACCCTCTTGGTGGTCAGTGACGTCACAATATTTCCTCGGACAAGCTTAAACATGAGAAGAGTACAACAAGTTCAATCAAGCGAGCCCAGGTGTGATGCGACGTCATCACTGGGTCGCCAACAAGTTCAATCAAGTGAGCCCAGGTGTGATGCGACGTCATCACAGTACTTCCTCTCTTTAAGTTAAAATGAGCTAAAAGGACAAGTTCAATCAAGTATCCCTATGGGGTCTGTTTTTAAGTTAAACGAGCTAAAATTATGTTAAAAGAATTAAAAGTGTGTGAGGTCACGTGATGTTTGCCCGTGACGTCACAATATTTCTCGAATCAAGTTTTTGTATAACCCCTATGG